>VSMD01131238.1:0-10099 GCA_008750895.1 Mirza zaza | reverse complement strand
CCCCCGTGCACACAGGGGCCACGCTCCGGAGATCTCAAACATCATAGTTGGTAAAGGCTTTGAGAATGGTATCGACTTTGAAATCACAACGCACAGGAGGCTGGTCCCTACTCGGAACTTGAACACAGGGCGGTCAAGTGCCCGCAGAGACAAAAGAGCAGCAAATCCCTAAAGATCTCAGCCAGGCAGAGTCATCGCACAGTACGAGAATGTCAGGGTTAAAATCCAAGCTTATTCAGCACACGAGGAGCAAGTAAAATCTTAATTCTTTTGGGGAAGAGGATCCACGGGTAACAATACTGAGACGACACAGATGTTGGAATCATCTGACAAACACTTTAAAGCAGTTATTATAACAATGCTCCAAAAATTAGGGGTAACACCCTTGAAGTGAATGGAAACTTAGAATGTCTTAGCAAATAGCTGGAAGATATAAACATGGATTTTAAACTTAGAAATAAAATAAAATCCATTTATCAGAACTGTTGGGGGGAAAAGACTTCATTGGATGATCTCGCTTGCAGAATGGAGATGACTGAGGAAAAAGTGAACTTGAAAATTAAACAATAATACCTAGATAATCTGAACGACAGAAAGGGTTATGTTTTCAAATGAACACAGCCTTAGGGACTAATAGAAAAATAACAAAAAGCTATTGTTCACATGGTCATAATCCCAGAAGAAGAGGAGAAAGAAATCCTTGGGGGGAAAATACTTTGAAGAATTCATGGTTGAAAACACACCAAATTTGTGAAAAGACATAAACCAGATTAAACAAGTTCAGCAAACCTCAAGCAGGATAAACTTAAAGAAATCAATACCCACACACATCATAATGAAACTGGTGACAACTAAGGGGATAAAATCATCAAAGCTGCTAAAGAAAATGAATGAGAAACTACAATTTGTATAATTGTGGCTTTCTCATCTGAAACCATAGGGGCCAGAAAGAAATGTCATAACATTTATTAAATGCTGAAAGAAAAGACCTGTAAACCAGAATGCTATGTATAGCAAAAATATCTTTCCGACATAAAGGCGAATAAATACATTATAATTTGAACATAAAATGAAAGAATTGATTGCTATTAGTACTGGTAGAAAAGAATTAGCAATTATTTTGATAAGAAAAATGATACCAGAAGGAAACTTAGAACATCACCAGTGAAGGAACAATAGCAGAAACTGGAAATATCTGGAGAAACATAACAGACTATTATTGTTTTTTTGAGTTATCTAAAGTATCTTTGGTTTTTGAAAGCAAAAATTGTAACATTGATAGAGTTTTCATTTTATCTAGAGGTACTACATAGATAACATAAAGGGGTTAGGGTAAAGGGACTTAATGGTGATAAAGTTTCTATATTCAACTTAAATGGTAAGATATTGATTCCAAGTATACTTTGAAAAGTTATATATGTATGTGGTAATTCCTGAACCACTTACTAACCATGTTTTGTAAGCCAAAATAAGATAGGAAGAGGAACACAGAAGACTAACAGACAAAGGGAGCAAACCATGAATAAATTATTAAACAGTAGATCTATTTACAAACTTATCAATAATAACATTAAATGTAAATGATCTAAACACATCAATTAAAAAACAGAGATTGTCAAAATTTATTAAAAAATAAATATGCCGACTATAAGAAACACTGTTAATATACTTATATATGAGATTAAAAGTTATATAAGTGGTTGAAAGTAAAGACTGGGGAAAGATACATCATGCAAGCATTAATCTATAAAAGTTGAGGTGGATATGTTAAAACCAGACAAAGTAGATATCAAAGCAGAGAAAATCTCCAGGGATAAAGAAGGATGTTACATAATTACAGGCGTCAATTCACCAGAGAAATACTAAATGTGTATGTGGAAATAGAGCTTTAAAACTCATAAACAAAAGTGGATAAATCAAGAAAAAAACAGAAAAATCCAGTTATAGTTGCAAATGTCAATGCTGCTCTCTCAGCAATTGATAGATCTAGTAGACAACAAATTAGCAAATATATTGAAGAACTGAACAACACAATCCACCAATAAATCTAATTGACTTTATTTTAAAAATTATAATTTTGATAGAAAAAGATGCCAAAGACTGTGCAATAATCAAGAATGGTCAGAGTGTAGAGAGTGACATTATTGAAACATATTTTTGAAAGAGTTATTTAGCAGTAAATGCCAGGGAGACCGAAAATGGTGAATTTGGATGTCAATCATCCCTTGACCGTATTTATCTTGTCTTGTCTTGAGGTATAGGGTAGCATAATTCCTTTTCAATTACCTAAGCCTACTAGCACAAAACACCTGGCACAGAACACCTCCTCAGTGAATATGTATTGAAAGAGTAGAAAGGAACAAATAGATTTGAAAGAGTTATACAAGAATAATATTCAGTATTTGGCAAATCATTTGATGTAGTGTTTGAAGGAGGAGATTGAGTCAAAGTTGACTTGGAAGTCTAAGCCCAAAAGGTAGGAAATGAGGAGGTTGGGAATTAAATATTTGGTGTATGAATGAATGGGCTGCTTATGCAGAAGAACAGGCAGAGACATCGTGAAATGGAGCAGAGAAAAAAAACACTCATGTTTTAGAATGTAAAAAATCTGCTTCTCAATTCAGACTTTGCCACTTAGCAGGTCTGGGACTTTTAATGTTACTTACAGGAGCCTCCACTACATCTGGGAAGTGCAGATTAATGCAAAACATAGTCTTATTGCTGAAATTCAATTTGACTATATGTGAAGTAAACTCAAGAAATTTCTTAGTATAATTAATGATTGGCAAGATTGTAAAACACACACAGGTTATTATTATAAGTTCCGTGTTGTTTGGGGTTTTTTGTTTGTTTTGTTTTTGTTTTTTTGTAGAGGGAATGTCTCCAGTCATGTAGATGCAAGTGGAGATAGAGAGTAAAATAGAGTAGTATGGACAAAAGACACACTAGAGGACTATTTCTTGGCTTATTCATTCACGTGGTTGGTCAGTCCAATGAACTGTTGTTAAGTGAGCACCTCGTATATTTGTTTTCAGCAAGGGAGACCACGGGAGGAAGAGAGACTAAGATTTATGAGGCAGGGAAAAGCCAGGCCATTGGGCCACACGAGAAAAGAGCAGCCAAAGATGGGTATTATTGCCTGGACGGTCCTATCAATAGGTGAATCCTGGACAGGCATAGACTTCACTGGTCCTGGGGGTGGAGTCGCTCAAGGGTAGCTTTGGCTGATGCGTAGTAATTTCCAAGTGGCATTGTTTACGTTCTGGGAAAGCTAGCAAGTGATAAAGCAGCCTTGTTAGAGAAGAAGCGTTGATATTTGCGACGTCAAAAACAGTAACACTACCGTCCTCTTAGCGCAGCCGGCAGCGCGTCAGTCTCATAATCTGAAGGTCCTGAGTTCGAACCTCAGAGAGGACACACTTTTGAAGTTTTCTCTCTCTCTCTCTCTCCCCCCATCCGCAAATCGAAAGTTCCCCAGACCAAATCAAGGAACACAAACCCTGTGTCTCACCGGACAGCCCCAAAATCAGTTCCTTCTTTTCACCCTCCCGGTGGACAGATTTAGATTACACCACAAACTGCTAGCTGTTTGATGAAATTGGCCTTCCCTTCCAGCTCGCACAGGAAGCAGGGGAAGTTTCTATTCCAACTTCATGCTCTGAACAGCACCCTGCCAAAATTAGCAGTGGCAAAGTCCTTCATTCTCTTAATCATACAACCAACATTTCTAGAGCACATATCTTCTTAGGAGACTGGGCAGCGATTCTAGAGGGAATAAAACGCAAATATTCCCGCTTTTGTGAAATTACATCCTACTTGGGAGTAGTGGAGAGAAACAGGAAGCAAACAAGAAAAATGCATAGAAGTTATGTGACTAAATCTATTGTGAGGGAATCATTAGGCACTAAAGGTGTCAGGAGTGTCAAGCTGACACATTCAGCTTTCAGGGGAAGAATCAGGGAGGTGGTCACCTGGGAGACATCATTTAGTCTCCTCTTCCTCCAGTCGTCTGGCTGGGCCTCTTGTGTCCAAAGTTTCTTTTATAACACTATCATCAGAGTAATTTTTATCTGTCAAGGCAACTGGGGGTATGAGAGATTTTTGCATGTGAGGCTACTTGGTTTGGTTGGATGAATGATGGTACATGATTGCTGCGGTGGTAAATCTTTCACGTTTCTTCTTCATGTGCAGAAGAAAGACTGTGGGATTCTCTGGGTGGATTCACAGCACCTAGAAATGAGTTTGAGCAATAGGAACTGCGCAGTAAACATTAGCTACTTTTTGATTGCCTTCTCTCTGTGGAATGCTGGCCTCTCGTACTGAGCTTTTGTCATATGTTCTTACTAGGGGTTTGACTAGTGGATATGCAGATTGAAGTCAGAACCAGTGTTCTCTTCCTGGATAGTACAGACTTCCCTCTAAGGTTTCCCATAGTCCCTTGGTGAGGAAAGAGTCCTAAATTAGCTTGAAAAATTAGTGCTTTTTGGGAAAAGCAGGAAACTTTACCAAGGAACCTCATAATCTGAGAATATCTCAGGGTCTCAGTACAGAGATGAGTGCTCAGGAGGTCGAGATGGTTAAGCAGGCAACCTGATAAGATTGGCTGGTCCATGGTGGAGAGAAACAACCTGTAAATTTGTGAGTTTCACTCCACAATTTGACTGAACCAGAGTTGGTACTTATTGCCCTTAAGAAGGACAGGAAAAAGGGAAACATTTTATTTTCTGGGAATGGAAAAAAGCCTTTTCCCATTATTTTAGAATAAATTTGCACAGATAAATAGCATTTTTATTCAACATTGTGCTAAATGTTCTAACCAGAGCAATAAAGTTAAATAAAAGACATCTAGATTGGAATAGAAGAAGTAAAACTATCTATTTTGCAGATGACATGATCATGTATATAGAAAATTCTAAGAAATCCACAAAAATGCTTAGATCTAATAAGTGAGTTCAGTGAGGTTGCAGGCTAGAAGAGTGATATAAATATATCAATTGTATGTCTCTATACTAGCAATATACAATCTGAAAATAAAATTAAGAAAACAATTTTGTTTATTCTTTATTTAAAAGAATAGAATTCTTTGGAATATATTTAGAAAAAATGCACAGCACTTATACTCTTACAACTACATATATTTATTAAAACAAACAGAAGATCCAAAAATTTGGAAAACATGTCATGGTCAGTACTCCCCAGATTTATCTATACATTAATGCAATTCCTATCAAAATTCCAGCTGGAATTTATTTATTTGAAATTGAGAAGCTGATCCTGAAATTCACCTAAAAGTGCAAGGGATTTAGGGCAGCCAAAATCATCCTGAAAAAGAACAAAATTAGAGGATGCACATTTCCAAATTTAAAACTTATAATAAAACAACTGTCATCATGACAATATGGTACTGGCATCAGAATAGACATATAGATCAATGGAATAGAATCAAGAGCCCAGAAACAAACTTTTACATTTACAGCCAATTGATTCTTAAAAGGCTGCTAAGTCACTCCAATTTGGAAAGAATAGTCTTCAACGAATGATGCCAATACAACTGGAAATCCACATACAAAAAATGAAGTTGTACTCCTTCATACAAAAATTAACTCAAAATTGACTAACAACTTAAGAATAAGAGTTAAAACTATAACTGTAAGATGAAAATATAGGAGCAAACCTTCTAAGAATAAAAGCTCTTTTTTTTTCATGGCATTTTGAAACCATTACAGTTGGTCCTCAGTATCTGTAGGGTCCACATTCATGGATTCAAACAACTGCCGATTGAGAATATCAGAAAAAAAATGCACCTGTACTGAACATGCACAGATGTTTTTCCTTGTCATTATTCCCTACATAATACAGAATAACAACTATTTACCTAGCATTTACATCGTAGTAGGTATTATAAGTAATCTAGTGATGATTTGAAATATACAGGAGGATGTGTATAGGTTATATGCAAATACTATGCCATTTTATTTAAGAGCCTTGAGCATCTGTGAACTTAAGTATCTGAGGGGATCCATGGATACTGAGGAACAACTATATATCATTATATACTATTAATGTCGTTTTTGCTCATATCACTACAACTCAATTGGAGTTGTAGTTCAAGTTATTTCTATGATTGGTGGATTGGGAAGACTAGTTATAGCCACAAGTATATTGCTGAAATGAGTAGAGAAATTCATTAAATAGTTTTTCTTTTATTTCCTGGATGGGGATAGAATAAGATATAGCAGATACTGTTTGCTATTTACCCAACAACAATTTAGATTTATCACCATTCCTTCCATTCTCCTTTCCTAATATAGAAAGGACTTCTTTCAGCACTTGAACTTCTTTCCACAACAATCTTCTGCAAAGGAGGTATATCTCAACTTTAGAGCCAAGAGTTATATCTAGTTGTTCCAATTCTCTTGCCAGTGATTAGTTTAGGCAAGGGCGCATAACACAAATGTGGCCAATGAGATGCAAGAGTAAATCTCAGGTCGAGCATTTAAGAAATATTTTCCTCAATAGTGTAAATTCTCTCTCTCTCTCTCTCTCTTTCTCTCTCTCTCTCTCTCTCTCTCTCTCACACACACACACACACACACACACACGGTTTCCATTTCTCTGCCTCTGGACTTTGCCTTGAGATTGTGAGACCAGGAATCACTACAGGGAAGCAGCTGGAGTATAAGGTCCATGTGTTGAGGGTAGAGCCAGTGACTTAACCAACTCTAGCTTTTCTTCCCTATGTAATTATTGTTGGGTGCAAGCATGAATCCCATTTATTTTCAAGAGAAAATATTACTATTCTGTATATGTGTGTCTGCTCATAGCTAAAGACTTCATAAATAGTAGTTTTGCAAACATTAATTCTAAATTATTCTGTCATTCAAATTTTGAAAATCTGAAAACCAATCACTTTAACTGTACAGAAAATAGGGTTTGAGATGTAGTTGTCTCACTGTTTTATTCCCTATAGATCAGTGGAGTGGAAATGCCCATCATTTAAGAGGGTATCTCTCAGACCCAGTGAAGTTCAGCTTTCAGACTTTCCTTGACCTTGGATCTATTGAGCATGCTTCATTTTTCAGCACCATCCTGATTTTGGGGTTCTGTAGAGCCACTCTGAGCCTCAGGGATACATCCAGAGAAAATGAGACCAATCATCATATTTTATAGCCTACTGCTTGTCTGACCTAAATACACTATGTTAAGATAGTATGGATTCTACAGACCTGTGAAGTCCCTTTGGAGCAAAAGACACACTCTTTCCTTCATGGCTGCATACATATCTCTCACTCTTCATTCATTCACGCAGACTTTTAAAAGCACTTAGCACTCACTAAACAACAAGCATTCTTCCCCTAAAGAGCTTATAATCTCATGAGGAAGATAGCCAAATAACAGCTATTCAGAGGCTGGTAAATGACACAAATGTGCACCTGGATCTCTAGGAGTGCTGGGAGGAACACAAGTCAACCTCAGAAAACCGGGAGAGGTTTCAGGGAAGATGTCTCCCAGAAGATGGTTTTGTGTCTAACAAAGCATTTGGACAAGCATAGAGTAAGTAGGTGGAAGGCTCATCGTTCTGTATGGGACATTTCCTTGGGCCCAGTGTCTCTAGAGTCAAGTGTAGGAAGTGAAAAGAGAGGAAATAGAAATAAATGAAGAATGGAGCAGAGGCAAGGGCTGGAGTTGTACTTGAGAGATTCTGCACATGCCCAGGACAACTCTGTGGGAAGTAAGCAGATATACAGTTAGGAAAGCCTACGTCAGGGATTAGTTATAGCTGAGAAAGATTTAGACATCTTGGAAAATGCAAAAGGATGAAAAGCCCCAGGTCCGTATTTCTGCGTTTTCACATTACCCCTGGGTTTCAATTTACTTCCAGAATGTCAGCTCCTTTTAACATTTGCTCTTGCCAGGACAGTAAACAAGCAAACACAAACCTACTTAGTAAACTGCACTATACCCCTTCAAAACTACTGGCTCCACATGAATTCACATTCTCATTTCCTTGGGGTTTTTTTTTTTTTCAACCATAGCACTTGTATTAATAGCTGTTGAAAGGACATGAAAGAAACCCACAAGAGGCCCTCATACAGGGCTCAAACACACAACCTTGGCATTATTCACACAACACCCTAATCAACTGAGCCAACCAGCCAGCATACCTGCTTAGCTTCTCCATCTCTCACTAGATATTTCAAACAGAATGTTATTCCAGTCACAAAGGGAAGTTTTCGGAAGTCTATCTTGGAGCTGGGACGAAGCTACCATCCTCAGTAACTTATGACCCTCGATAATCTTGTTCTAGCCCAAAATTTTAGCTAAAATAAAATTCTGCAGAAGGAAAATCCAAATGCAACCTGCTTCAGTGTTTCATGACGCAGAGTTTCCATGGCAACCTTATTTAAACTACAACTCCACCACCCTCCACGCGTGCTCTCCCGCCCTATCCCTTTCTACTTGCTTTCATAGCTACTGAGCGACCCTCAGAGAAACTGACGGAAAACGGAATTACCACCACTTACTCTCCATGGGCTGCCAAGGCAGATACAAGTAGCCCACGCAGCCTCCTCTGCCGGTGTCTTCTAGCACAGTCCCCACTGTGTGCGCCCATTTTCCCCTAAAGTGAATATTTGATTCCTCCCCCAACCCCATTTTTTTTTTTTACCAAACTCAGGAAAGCGCTCCCATTTTTCTATTTGAAAAAGACACTTTAGATAAATGCGTTCCATTGCAGTCTTTGCTCTCGCATTTCATTTGTTCTTCTTCATGAAACGTGTTAAGTTGATTGACATTTTATGCGCTGAAATATTCAACTTTGAAGCCCCGACTAATACCTTACAGACAGATTCGCTGGGAGCTCCACTGATCACTGAGTCTCATGAGGTTGATGTATTCTGTTCCAAAGAGAACTAATGTCGCTGCGTGTTTCCACCCTGGCTGGCCACTTCTTCAGTACAGAAACAGCCATTCCTCTAGATTCATTTTCGGATGTTCGTTGGGTCCCTGGTAATGGGATCCGCAAATTGGTTGAATTCCTAGGAACAACCACAGTACCCCGGGACCAATATAATAAACAGTTCAGTAGATACATGTGCAATAATTGAATAAATAAAAAAAGCTTCAACTCACTGCCTTGCTTTACTATAGTCAATAATAAATGGTCTGCCTGGACCATTTAGCTAATGTTCTGGATTTTGGACTAGAATTTCACCTCTCTCCGATCCACATTTCATGAGGCTGGCCTGACTTTTTGCCTCACTTTTGAAATTCTATCTACTGTCTCCTCTATACAAATTGACCCTTCTTAATCGTCCTTCACGCTTCCCCTCTTCTGTGCTTTGCATAGGAGGGAAATGTTAGGGTTGAGGCAGGTGGGTCTCCTCCTCCTGAGAGCTTAACAGTGGGCATAGCCTTGAATGGAGGCGAAAAGAAAACAGGTGGAGAAACAACTTTATTTTTCTATTAGTCCCTAAGGCTGTGTTCATTTGAAAACATAACCCTTTCTGTCGTTCAGATTATCTAGGTATTATTGTTTAATTTTCAAGTTCACTTTTTCCTCAGTCATCTCCATTCTGCAAGCGAGATCATCCAATGAAGTCTTTTCCCCCCAACAGTTCTGATAAATGGATTTTATTTTATTTCTAAGTTTAAAATCCATGTTTATATCTTCCAGCTATTTGCTAAGACATTCTAAGTTTCCATTCACTTCAAGGGTGTTACCCCTAATTTTTGGAGCATTGTTATAATAACTGCTTTAAAGTGTTTGTCAGATGATTCCAACATCTGTGTCGTCTCAGTATTGTTACCCGTGGATCCTCTTCCCCAAAAGAATTAAGATTTTACTTGCTCCTCGTGTGCTGAATAAGCTTGGATTTTAACCCTGACATTCTCGTACTGTGCGATGACTCTGCCTGGCTGAGATCTTTAGGGATTTGCTGCTCTTTTGTCTCTGCGGGCACTTGACCGCCCTGTGTTCAAGTTCCGAGTAGGGACCAGCCTCCTGTGCGTTGTGATTTCAAAGTCGATACCATTCTCAAAGCCTTTACCAACTATGATGTTTGAGATCTCCGGAGCGTGGCCCCTGTGTGCACGGGGG
>VSMD01131236.1:0-24097 GCA_008750895.1 Mirza zaza | reverse complement strand
TTTTTAATTTTATCATTTTTGTTTGATTTTGTGAGGCAGTATGTCACCTGGATCAGCAGATATAGCAACTTATCTTAGTTTGTCTGGTGGAAGATACAGGATGTGATTGTGTGTGTAACATATGAAGGAACTATGTTTGGAAAGGTAAGACAAAAATGAGCTGAGCTCAATCTAAGAAAGATTTTGCTGTTAGACCTGCACAATTGACTGGGATCTTTCATTTTTTCTTGAGACTGGATTGTTTTGGGGTATTGACTACCTGGTTACATAAGGCCCTCTTGGTAGAGATTGATGGTGGTTTAGGGTTAAATAGAAGAACATTAAGTACTAGTGAGAAAACTATTATTTAAGACTCCTGGAGAAGTAAAGTCTGTAATAAGCATTTTTTTTGTTGCTATATATTCTTCAACTAAAAACAGGAATTTTTTTTTTTTGAGACAGAGTCTCGCTTTTATTGCCCAGGCTAGAGTGAATGCCGTGGCGTCAGCCTAGCTCACAGCAACCTCAAACTCCTGGGCCCTAGCAATCCTCCTGCCTCAGCTTCCTAAGTAGCTGGGACTACAGGCATGCACCACCATGCCCGGCTAATTTTTTCTATATATATTAGTTGGCCAATTAATTTCTTTCTATTTATAGTAGAGACGGAGTCTCACTCTTGCTCAGGCTGGTTTCCAACTCCTGACCTCGAGCAATCCGCCCGCCTCGGCCTCCCAGAGTGCTAGGATTACAGGCGTGAGCCACCGCACCCAGACTAACAGGAATTATTTATTCACTCTATCTTATTGAGCTATAGTCATAACACTAGAAATAGGGTTTTGAAGCACTTTAAGTATTTTTGTTTGTTTGTTTTTTAACAAGAAAGCCACCCTAATCATGTTGATTACCCCCTTCCCTAGTATTAGCAAAGTATTGGGCAATTTATGTCTTCCTATTTACATCAACACTGTGATCAGTTTTAATTTGTTTTTTTATTTTTATATAATATTTTCCTTGGCAAAATTGTTTTTGGAAATGTTGTCGACTTTAAACTTTATATGATTAGGTAATAATTATGATAATTTAAATTGGTCTTTGAATGTATAAAGAGGTTGACCACTTGTGATATTTTTCACATATAGAATTGCTTCTGATACTCATGATAGTCTTTTGTGGTTAGGTCTTCTTCTGCATTGGCTTTGAACTGAATTCTTAGCTCCATGTAACAGACAGACATCAGGTGACTTTTGTGATTGTTTCAGAAATTTAGTATGATAGGATCAAATACCATGTTCTTTTTTTGTATCTTAGGCTTTATTTGTCATATGTGTCTTTAAAAATTATTATTCGTTATACCGTATTTTCTCAAGTGATTTAAATTAATTTAAAAGAAGAATGATAAAATATAAAATATTAAAAAAAGGATTAAGGAAAATAGGAATTAGAACAAAAGTCAAGATCAGAAACAATAAGACACAGTTGAAATAACTGTGCTCTGTATTAAGGTTTATTTCCTAATGGTCTACGTGAAAAGCAAGAACTGGGTAATTGTTCAAGATGAGAAAACAAACATTTTCTCTGAGGCACATCACCATAAAAGGAAATTTCTGTCATATCACTACATGTAAGAAAGTCTTGAATGGTGCCCTCAATAGTATTCCTACAGCCAATGAAATAAAGGATTTTCAAAAACAAGGCTCCCTCACCCTCCAATTAATATGACAGCTAAGGGCAAGGCAGACTACAAAAAAAAAATAGTTCAATATAAGAAATTCCATAAATGGTGAAGACAGTAGGGTATTAATGAGAGTTTTTGATATCCACGTTGGTCCCTCTCCAGGAATGGAAAGTTTGCAAGGCCTTTAGACTCTAGACTCTTTCCTTCTGGATGGTGGACGCTGTGAGGCTGTATTCTCTGGTGAGGTGTTCTGTGCTGTATATTGAGGTTATAAGTACTCACGGCACTTTCGGCGCTCCCCTCATACCCATAGTCCCTTTATGAGCAAGAAGTTCCTTGCATAAAAATTTTCTGCTTTGTCATGTGGCCTTGCTGTTATGGCCACAGCCAGATCTAGGCCTGAGACCAGTAACTGAGTCAAAGAGCACATTCTAGGTCAGCATTTGAGATGGCACAGTAAGAACTCCTACCTTTGTTGTTCCTCCAACTTGGATAAGAACTACTCAAATGGCATTTTTGCTTTTAGGGTTGTTGACTTGAAAATATGCAAAAAGATATGGGACCAAAAGAGTGGCCTTGAAGTGAGGAGATGCCCTGAAAGAAGATAAGTAGAAGCCATGGAGAAGAGCAAGAATGAGAGGGAAACTGCGGCACACTGATGATGGAGCCCTGGAACTGCTGTGGAGCGTTTGGCATAGCAACGGCATCATTAAGTAATGTTTAGCTTCTTCATAGTCTTTCATACTTCCTTACTTTCTTGGGTATCCTTACAGTAAAGCTTATTATATAAAATAATCTACATATTTTTGTTCTTTGCAAATGAAAAGTGCCAACACAAGGGTCTGCCCAGGTAATCTGGAGATTAAATGACAGTATAGTTAATTATTCTTTTTATAGAAATTAAGGATTGTAACAAAATTCTTACTGGGATTCATGACTATGTATGTTTGTGTCTCTTTGCCATTAGTGATAGAAACACAGCAACTAAAATTTCCTCCTGGAGTAATTATAAGTAACACAAATTGAGGATCATTGAGTCTTATGTTTTTGTTAGAACCATAAAAACATCTAAGAATTATACATAGAAACTTTGTAATGTACTTGATTCAATATCTCTGGGATGTAAAATTGCACTGTTTTAAAATAGCATAAGAGTTCTTAAAACAGCAGTTCAAATGTTAAAGAACAGTACAATTTGGAGGGTAAGGTGTTCCACGATTTAGCATGTCATGTGGTTGATACTTTTTATTATAATCAGAAGAACAAATAGGTTGGTTGCCTCTACTGTATGTGTCTTAAAGAAACAATGCCATGGTACAATTACTCGTCCATTTACAATAAGAGGAATATTGAAATCTGGGGCTTTAGAGCTTTCTTAGTGTCTCTTCCTGCTGTAAAATTAGAATATTGAGTTACAATGAGATAATTCTAATGAAGCAAAGTATATTCATCCTTCAGCTCCTCGAAGAGCACTCTGCTAATGTGGTCTCCTTTCTTTAATGATTCAACCCAAATCAGTGATGACCTTTCTAATGAAACATAAAACCTATACTATGCAACCTTACTAATATATTCTAATGCAATTAGGTCACACAAAAGGCTTGTTAAGTTTGTAATGTCTACTTTCACCTTTACCAGGATTCCTAGTTATACCAAAAGTATGTCATTCCTCACTGTATCTCTGTTATTCTACTCCAAATAAGTAAAGGAATTTATTAAATAAAACTTCTAAACATTATCATTCTATAAAATATATTATGGTGTTTGATGATTAAAAATTATAAAAGGTAGTTGAGAGTAATACATTTTTACATCTTAGTGATATCCAAGTTTTATGTTATCATATTGATATTTTAAAACTATTATATGTATTCTTAGATAGACTTAGTTTTATAAATGCATTAAATAATTTCACATTTAATAGTTTTTTATAGCGGTACCCATTAGATGATTTTCTCATTAGGAATTATCTATTTAGAGCTGCTGATGCTTGCAAGAATGCCACCTTCCTAAATAAGCATCCACGTTTATGCCAGTGTCCTGTACTGGCCACATTCAAGCTGCTTGTTGAAAAATGACATTTTAGGGTTGCATCCTAGGTCGTTAAAAAATGTATTAACCATCTGCCATCTATGAGATTGTCTTTATATGTATATATAAATCCGTCATATATATATGTATGTGTATATATATACATATATATATATATATAAATCACCCAATGACCTCTTAATGTAGAATTACTAGTTTGCATGAATGAATACGGGGAGAAGGGAATCAAAGCCCTTTGAACTGTAAGCATGCCATTTTATTCTCTTATCCGGCTACGCATGGCCACTTATAAGCTGAAGTTTCTGGAGCTGCCTCCGCAGTCACCTGCCTGGCCCATGGTTCTCTAGAGATAGGAGGTTGCTTACTTTTCGTGTTGAATTTATGTAACACAGATAACTGTCTGCCAGGAACTAAACTGAGCCCACAAAAGTTATTGAAGGTGTGAGATTAGATCCAGCCCTGGTGGAAGGGGGATCCCAGAGGGGATTCCGAGGGAGTGAGCTCTGCTGAGGCAGCGCGCGTGGCCGTGCTCCTCGGCAGGGAAGGCTGGCTGGCATCTCTACAGTCAGCCACCGTCAGCGGATGTTGCTGCAGGCACATCAGAATCTCTTAATGTACTGAAGAAGAAAGAGGGCCAGGACAGCAGGGAAGGGAGACCAGGGGAAAAACGTATGAAAAATTCACCACTTAAATTAGCTGGGCCTCTTGCGGTAAAAACTAACAATTTCATCTGACTATGAATCCCGGGGCTCCTTCTTCAAGTGCCTGGAGGGATTGCATCATGTAATCTACAAGGTAATTATTAAAAATGCATGGACGGAGTAGGTACAAAAAAAAAAATGGAAACTTGTCTCCAGAAAAACATTAAAAGGTCTGCATATGTCAATGAATTAGAATCTGTTTGCTTCTAACAGCTGCTATTTTGGGAATTCCTCTGAGGATGTTTAAAGAGCAAGTTTTGTATATTGAGGTGGCTGCTCCATTGTCGTGGACAGTTGAAACCAGAGTAGGCTATTGAGAGGAGCTAACGGTTTTGGCACTGGATTTGGGTGTTAAGTATCAACTAACATGTTTATGCCCGCCCTTCAGATGTCCACATACAAAGACCCTTTTCTCTCCCTTCTGGCAGGAATCCAGGCCAATCTTGGAATGCTTAGTCCCCCGCCCATCATTAAGGGCCCTGTGTTAATCGTGGGGCTTCATCTCAGAAGCACCCTGGAAAGGAATGCTCACTGACCCACAGCATCCACGTTTCCGCTTCTGTAGAAATTGCATGCACGTGAACATGAGGTTCTGCAGCAGAACCAAGAAACAATCAAGCTCAAGTTCATGTAAAACTACCTAGTGGTGTAATATTTTAGCCATGCCAGTGGGCAGGTCATTGGATTGTTGCTGTCATTAAAAAAAAAAAAAAACCTGTGTTATATTCGAGGTGTATGATATATATATGTATATTGTGTGTATATATATATGCACACACATATGTGAGATTCTTTCTCAATATTATTTCTATGGACAACACAGATACTGTATACTTTATTCAGTAATATGTAGGCCAAGTCTTAGTCTGCTAAAATGATGTTAGCCTGATGTAAAATAATAGGTCCAAATTGGGTTTGATAAATAGGATGATAAACAGGCAGGCACACAGAACATTACATCTGTCCCTGTAGCTTTAAGCGGAGTGCTGTAGCTGTGCTGGTATATGTAAAAAACATTTTACTTTCTTTTGGGATCTATCTGGCATTAAAATTATCTTGATGTTCTGTAGGCTTTGCTGAGACTGAAGATTTTAATGAGCTATGTGTTTATAAATTTACTAAAATAAAATCCACTATCAATGGAGAAGAGAAATTTGAATCATTCCACTAGTAAACAATTTTCAGAGTGTTTTTTTTTTTGGAAAATAAAAACAAAGGAGTAAATATTTTCTTTTATGAATATTTAAGGTTAGGCATCTTTTACTTGTTATTAGGGAAGGATTTAAAGTAAATATGATCTCACATCTAAATTATTAGGGTGTTTTATATCATAGAAAATGATTACTTATTTACTTAAAATTGTGACCTATTTGGGTTACATGTATAGTAGTACGGCTCTTCTCCTATGCTTAATATATTTGTTTTTGTGACTCAAAAATGAGTTTCGCATCTTTGGAAGAGCGGAAACATTGTCCCCTATATGCCAACAATTTTGCATATTTACTCTGTCCAGTTTGCATTTTTTCCTTCAAGGTATTAATGCAAGAAAAGAATAGTGAGAAGTAGAGTAATTTGCTTATTTCTTAACAAAAATCCTCACACATTAGCTTTATTTGTTACTTCCCCAGTTATATTGCCAGGGTGGGGTTTGTTTTCAGGCTAGCACAGGCATGATATTTTACCCTTCAGGTTGAAATGGTGGTTTTAAAATCCTTGGAGATAAAGTCTGAGCTCCTGAGTAGGCGGGACGACATCTGTCCTGCTCAGTGCTGTATAACTGGCACATAGTTGGCACTCAATAAATAATTTTTGAATGAATGATTGGATAAAGACCTTTGTGATTTATGCAGGTCTGGGGGGAAACATTATGCCCCTCCTCTTTTCTGTGTGTACATCATACAGAAACCACAGCATTTCACAGGCCTGCAGCCTATTATATGGTAGTCTGCATGAGGGTCCCTCAGGTTTTGTGAGAATAGGCTATGACCACCCATCCATCCTCTGTCTTCCTGGTTCTCAGTGCCTAGATACCAGGATACTATAGCCCCATATACCATCGCTGAGAGCAGTCAAATTCACCAAGCCTCATCTATTGGAAGGGAAGGGAGAGAAAAGGAAGGGAAGGAAGGACAGACATGTGCATCGTTTATGCCCAGTACTCTCTTCCCCATTCAGCTGTTTGTCCTTCCTGATCCAACATCCTATTGACTCTGCCTCTATTTGATGTTTTCCTCCATTGTGCATTAGTTACTCTTTACTCTTTAGTCCCCTAATGTTATTGTAGGTCATGTCATCCCTTTGGGATTACTTTAGATCTGTCCCATGGAACCACTTCAACTCTGCTGTCTCAACATCCTGTGTGTTGACCACAATCCATTAGCTTTTCTTTTCTCACTCACTACATCTCTTCTGCAGCCTGATAAGGACCTCCAGTTCCTTGAACCCCTTATCGTCTAACTTCTCTTTCTTTCCTTCCTTCCTTAAATTAGGTTTTGTACTTTATCTTTTAGCTATTCTCTTTCCAACAGCCTTCACCTACTTGCCCCACTGGAGCTATCCAGTCTCCACACAGCAGCCATAATAGTCTTTATTCATTTCAAATACTTACTCCTCTAACACTATTTGGTGGCTCCTTCTTGGTTTAAGACAGAATCCAAACTGTTAAATGTGATATAAGTTCCTATGGGATATGGCTGCTGTTCACATCTCCAATTTCACTTCCCTTTTCTTCTTCTTCTCTTCCAAATCCAGGAGGACTAATAGCTTTCTCAGTTCTGCAGATGCTCCATGTTCTCTCTTCCCCTTGCACTTTCTCATCTTTCACTCCCCCTTTTTATCCTCTCACCTCCAACTTCCTTCCTCCTGGTGGCCCCTATTCATCTTTCCATTGTTTACTGCATCTAGGCATCTTTCACAGATATTCAAGTTGTGCTACAATGTGCTGCCAGAGCACACTACCCTACATTTTAGTACTTAGCATACTATATTTTTAATTGCCTATTTGTCTGTATTCTTCACTATTTTATAAAATTCATGAAGGCAGGGACTCAATCTACCTTGTTCACTATTGTGCCCCAATATATAGTACAATGTGTATAATATAACAGGTGGTAGATAAATATTTGTAGCACAGAGTAGAGAGTGATGGTTGAGGTAAAACATCATGAGCCAGATGCCTGGGTTCAAATTCTGGGGCTGTCTATTACTTGTTAGATAAACTCTGGTAAATAACTCAACCCATTGCAGTCTTTTCTTTTTCTTCTCTAATTTCTGACCTCCGAGCATTCCATTCTCTTTGGTATTTTGCCCTCAGCTTCGTGAAAAGAGAGATTCTGTTTTTGTCATTCTTATATCTATTCCTAGTACTCAGCACAATACTTGTGTCATGATAAGTGCTCAAAAAAGTTTGTTGACTTGAATATAAGCTAAACAGGTGATTCCAAAATCTCAATCAATAATGCTGACTTTTCCCAACTTCTAATCCTGACAGCATTTCCCACATTCTGTACATTTCCCATAATAATAAACACAGTCACCACTATTAAGCACCTGTTGTGGGCTAGCCAGTCTTCTAGGTGAGTTAAATACATTATTTCTATTCTACACAACAACCCTCCAAATTACACATCATCATCAATACCTAACGTAGGAGAAAACTACATTTACCTGGATTTCTAGTAAGCATCAAACTTTACATGGCCAAAGAAGAACTCTTTTCCCCATAACAGCTCATATCAAGTCTTCCCTATCTCAGAAAGTACCATTTCATTTATCTAGTTATTCCCCACTCACTGCTTTGTTTTTCTACATCCAATCCGTTAACTCATGTGTCAAGTTGACTAATAAAAATACCTCTAATCTGTCTGCTTTTCTTCATTTGCAACACCTGATCCTAGTCCAAGTCATCGTTTTTTTAGTGCCAGTCCAAGAGACTCCTACTGGACTTAGACTTGCCTTCAGTTTGCCTACACTCTAGTCTCCACGCAGCAGCGTGTGATCCTTTAAACACCTAAATCACATCAGGTTACACAAATGATTACAACCTGCTATGGCTGCAAAAACTACCTACTGGCTTGATTTGATGATATTGGAAAGGTGGCTGCACTTGTGTTCTATTTTAAGCCAAATGTTTGAAAATTTTAGTTAAAAATGTAACTGATGATTGATTTGTTTATGAAGGGATTGGCATAGGCATCCATAAGTAAACTTAAGAAGTCATTATTTTATTGGAAAATCCCATACTTTATAGAAACACATTTCTGTAAGTAGCAGGTACTTAAAATATACCTAATTTACCATAATTTATTTACATACCACTTAAAAATACATCGATCACATAAGGTGAGGAACATTTATACCTACATATGGATAATTTATGCTGCTTAAGTTTTATTATACTAATCAAGCAAACACAAAATAATATCTCTTGTAGTGTTCGCATTGCCTATAGTTTTTCATTTTCATTGAAATCTAACTAGTGGAAGGACAAATAGCCAAAGAGAGATGTAAGACAACCAAGGGAGCTGTCACTCGTTTTCATGGCTCTACCTTTTAAACCAGTGGTGGGCTTCTGGGATCACATTAGCCAGTGCTGGCTGTGAGACTTGTAGATGATACCTTCTCTGGTTGTTTCTGGACTCAGGTATATCATCCAGGAAGGAGAGGCTTGGGTACTAAGTACAAGTCCTGCTTATCTTGACATGGTGTTAAGTATGTACAATTTTCTTAAACATATAGATTCACATTCATACCTCCTTTGAAAAAGTATTTCCGATACAATCTAGTCATTTTCATATTAGAAAAATACGACTTTTAATGATAGTGATTTATCAGTAATGCAAATATTGGTCTCTTTTTTAATTAGTGGAGACAAATCTCAAGCTGAGACTTAAGTGTCAGTGCTTGCTTAATTGGTGTAATTTTCCCTTCATTGAAAAATATATACTGATACTATTTGTTAAATGATCTGAACTTACTCTCATTGAATAAACGAAGGTAGAAAATGCCTAAACACATTCAACATGGAAGTTTTGGGTGTTTGGGGGTTTTTTTGGTAATGCTTTTGGGTTTTTCCTGAAGTCTATGAATGCTCAGAAACATTAAAAAAATTATGTTTTGAAATTATTGACTTTGGTGGAGAATTTGCACTTTAGAAGATCTCTTTCTTGGTTACTTGAAAATAATATAGTGACTATGCAGCTATTAAAATAATCATATTTTACAGTACCATTCAAAGTAATGAAAGAGAAAATGAAATCTCTGGAAATTACAAGCCAAATCTCTTTTAAGAGTGAGATTCTATTGTGACAATTTAAGATCATCACATTTTCTATCTTGCTTAAAATTTTCTTCTTAACACCTTATTTTTCCTTCTTTCCTTCCTCCTTTCATGCTTTCCTTCTTCCTTCCCTCTCTCTACCACCCCTGCCTTCCCTCCCTCCATCTATCCTTTATCCCTTCCTCCTTTCTTCCCTTCCTTCTTTGTTTTTGGATCTTTCTTCTCCTTCTCAGTTCTTACACCCAAGGATTACATCCTAGGTGATCTCTTCTTCCATCTCTGCATGAAATTTATCACCCCTGCTAAGTTTACCTACCTCCATGGCTCCTGCCATGCCCATGACAGTGACAAGCAGATCTATATCTCCAGGCTTCACCTCTCCTCCAAGTACTCTATTTCTAGAAGTACCTCAAACTCAACATGTCTCAAAGTGAACTTACTAACATTCTTAATGTTTCCTTTTCTCACATTTCCACTTTGGTTAATGCCTGACCAAGGACTCACCATCTCTCCAGCTACTCAGGCTGGAAACTGTGCCATCCTGGACTCCAGTCTCTACCTCATTCTCCACCAGTGTTCCCAGGGTCACCAAACCCTGTTATTAATAGTACTACCACTAACTATTTTTTATTCTATTTTTTCCTATGCAGACTCATCATCACAATTAAAACCCTCACTATCACTCGGCTGTGCTTTTTTTGCAACAAAATGTTAACAGGTTTTCTAGCTTCCAGTTTCCTTGGTTTCCAGTTCATCCTTTATGCAACCACCAGAGTAACATTTCTGTAACCAAAATCTTACTGTGTTCTTTCTCTGCCTCAAAACTTTTGACAGTCATCACTATCAAGTTCAAACTATTGTAGGACATATAAAGTCTTTCTCAACTTACCTTTTGATCCTCATGTGTTAGCAATGTGGGTGGTGCTGTGTAGTGGTTACAACCTATGTGCTAAGGTCTATCTGGTATTTATTAGTTTTGCCCAAGTGAGAACTTGAACATTGTATTTAGGTTATCTAAGCCTTGGTTTTCTCATCTATAAAATTTGGGTTATTTTGAAAGATATTTTGAAGATTAAGCTAATGTATGTAAAGTAATTTAAAGAATAAATGCTAGCTAAATGATGTTAAATAAATAAAAATTTTCTTCCTCTGTGTACATATGGAATTTCATACTGTTCTCCAAACAGGTCATATATTGTTTTGCCTCTGGAGATTTTGCACATGGCTAGAAACTCAAATGTTTTATCTCTGATGAAATTTGCTCCGATATAGGCTAAGTGTATGACTCCCTTCTCTGTGTTCTAGCAGGGACTTACACAAACCTTTAGTACAGCCCCTGTAAATTGCCTTGCAATTGTTCATGTGTGAGTGTCTTCAAATAGACTGTCAGAGTGGATGATCATATACATTTTTTAGTTGCATTTGGTGCCTATCACATAAGAAGTATTCAATAAACATTTATTAAAATAATGGATCGATTGTGGCACTCTCTTTTCTTGGACTCATGTTGTCTCATAAAATTTCTTTTTCTAGAAGACAATAGTACTACAAAAGGAGACCTAATAATCTTGTGACTTGAAAAAATCTACAGTTTGTTTAGGATGCACATATTTTTCTTCTCTGGCAACTAACTTCTATACTGCTTATGTGAGCAAAATGAGTACAGAGTTACCCTGATTAAAATTAGCCTAGATTAGGCTTTATTTGGTTTTTATTTGGAAAATATGAAATATTTAGACAAAAACATTTAAAAGATAATCCTTTGTGTTCTCTTGTATAATTCTAATGATGCATTATTGCCCATTTACATTCAAGACTTGTTTATTATCAGGAAAGTTTTTCTGTACTATAGTTAGGTATTGTGAGAACTTTTGAGTTTGGTTTTGCAAATATCATCAGTATCGCTGAACTGGAGCAAAACGTCAAAGTAGGTAAAGTAGTCCCTGCCACTACACCTCCTCTCGTCTCTGGGACTCCTGCTTTTGTGAGGCCTCTGTTCGTTTGCCCTGGCCTAAACTGCTGGGGCTGGCAGAGGCAATCATTGTCTAGGGATTATTGCACTCTATCCTAAGTGTAACTGGGTTCTTCTGGTCCCATCTCAAGTAAACAATCTGCACCATAGCATCTAGGAGAAAAGGCTTTGACCCATAGGAGAAATATACTCCCATGCTGGCAACACAATGACCTTCTCCAGGACTATGCAGGAGACATTTTATTAATGAAGAGCTTCCTCTAAATCATTCTGGTATGGTAAAGGAGCCCTTGGGCATCAGTGCTTTCACCTGTCACTGGAAACCAGAATGAAAAAGCAATTGTTTCTTTATTCATTGTGGTGTAGTAAAAGAAGCATAGACACAGAAGGTGGGAAGATTTGGGTTTGAAGTTTCTCCCACAAGCTCCTGCTTTGGTTATTATTACACAACTTCTGAGTTTTAGTTGCCAGCTATAAAATGGGAAAGATGCCACTTATCTATGAAATGTCGTAAATGTTAAATGAGATAATGTTGATCAACTGCTTACAAATGGGCCTTGTGCACAGAATTATATCATTGAAGACATAACCACTATTATTTTTGACCTATTAAAATTTTAATTGAGGGCTAACTTTGTCATAGGCATTGTATCATAGCTGAATCTATAGGCAATCACATTTGTATATTTTAGCCCAAACTTGTACTTGTCAGCACTCAAACCTTTCAGACACTCTCCTTGAATAGTTTTCCACCTTATAGTTAGGATCCGTTCTCCTTGGGAAGAGAGTAAAGGATGTAAGGGAGAAAGGACAAGACTGTCATTGGGACACAAAATTGATAACCTGTCCCAGAATGCAATGTGGCACCATGAAAATGATTTAGAGACTGTAGAATCTGCCAAAGTTAATCAAGGAGTATTAACAGCTTGTTGAAATTCCTTATATTTGAGGGGGTGAGGGGGAGAAGAGATAGGCAGAAAAAGGAGTCTATTTTGTAGCTAAGTGTTCAAAAGCAGAAATGTAAAAAGCCTGTAATGTTTAGCCCAGATCATCAGCTCTAATATATTGTGAATTAGCTCTAGATTTTACATAGATCTTCTTTCCTCTTTTAATAGCTCATCTGAATTTCTTTTTTTATTTTAAAGTAGTAAAGGTTCAACATGAATGCCAAAAATTCTCAACTTAGACCACAAACAGTTGCTGTGCAACAACACTGGAGTGCCTACTCATTTGAAAATATAAAATTAGGATTATTAACATACCACCTTTAAGCATTTTTTTCCCTGAATTAAGAATATTTGATAACTGAAATCCACTGAAAAAATATTTGCTCCTTTTTTCACACAGTTTCAATGGCTTATTCTGCTGTATATTTTAATAGCCCACATTGCTTACATCTCTACAAGTAAAATCTTTTTTCTAGACTCTTTCATGGACCTTTGATTAGCTCTCCATTGCTTGAAGGCTGTAAGTCAGGGATCATTCAGGGACCCTGTCATCCTCAAAAAATTGAACTGACTTCTCCAGGGGAAAACTGCCAAGTTATTTTTTTTTTTTTTGGATGAATTTCTTTAGCAAAGATTTCATTTGGCATATGTAAGGAAAATTACATTACCCTTTCCCATTTATTTCACTATTTAACCAATAAACATCCCTTCCTGGTATGGACTTTGTAGTATAATTTTTGCTGCATCCTTTTGCCTTATAAGTGTGATGGTCAACCTGTGTGCACAACAGTTGATAGAAATGTTGATGGGATCTGATTTAGTGTAAGTGCAGTTTTTAGTTTACCACAATTACTTTATTCGCGCTTGACTGTAACTGGAAGATTGTGACAAAATGCTTCATAGTATTATATAAAACAAAATTTTATGTCTTTGCACTAACAGTATTTAATGTAACAATCTAACAAAAATAATGAATAATGAATTGATAATGAATATATCCAAATTTTCAGGTAGGACTTTAACTTCAGCTTAATCAGTTTTGTATTACGAATCGTTTATTGCTTGAATCTATTTTGTTTTACTATTAATCTTTTAGAAAACATTTTTTACAGCAGTGCTTTTCAAGCTTAAGTGTGCTTTAGAATCACTCGGTGGGCTTGTTAAAACATTGCTGGTTCTCCCTTCCTCCCTCTTTTCCCCCCCAGCCTCCCACCCCCAAGTTTTTGATTCAGTAAGTCTGGGATGGGGCCTAGAATTTGCATTTTTAACAAGTTCCCAGGCGAAGCTGCCATTGCTGGTCATGGACACACTTTGAGAACTATTGATCCAGACATTGTGGTATAAGGAAAGAGTCTTAGGAAACGGGTTCTAGTACCATTGGCTCCTCAACACACAAGCTGGGTAACTTTAAATTAATTTTCCTCCAGGAGGATTATATTTGAATTTATGATATAGGGATAAGAATGCTTGTCCTGCCTACCTCCCTTGGATGGAGGATCAAAGACCACACTCAGGTAAATACAGGAGACAGAATAGAAATTGCTCAGTGGAGCTCCTGGCGCTTCTCAAGCTATTATTTACAAAAGAGTACTTTGAATTAATTGAGAAGACCTGTGTTATAGAATAGGAATTCAAACCTCTCAGTTTTATAAGAGTTGTCTTAATTTACATGCTGCATAAATAGTAATATTTGTAGGGAACCTCAGGACTCCAATGTATAATCAGGTCAGAGGAGCTGATTACAGAGACAGTAAATTAATCTTCTTTTAGTATGAATTAGCATAGAAACTTGGTTCCGCATCAGCATTTACTTAAGAAGATCTCTGTCTTCTACTTACTCTTTTATTCATTCTGTAAGCATCTATTGAGGGCCCACTGTGTGTTGGGCACTGAGCTAGGAGGTGCAGTTACAGAGATGCATTCATTGTGCTCACAACCTGTTAAAATACTTACTTATAATTCACAGTGATAACTGTTCCACAGAGGAATGTGCTAAGCAGTACAGGAGCACAGAGGAGGGAAAACCTGATTCTGCCTGAAGGGGTCAGAGAAGCCTTCCAGTTAATGTTGCTTTCTTTAAAAAGTGAATGTAGAGATATGGTTGAGTCAGTTCCAAAGTCCCAGTCAAATGTATTACCCCCTTATTCCAAAAGAAAGAGGAGAGTTGAGCAGAGAGGAAATGCAGTATTTATTTAAGGAAAACAAATATCTTATAGCAATATATGATTCGTTCTGTTTTAAATACTTTTGCTTCTGAAGACTAGGTCAATTCATTTGTTCATCTATTCACGTACCTACTCACTCATCCAATCTCTATATTATTCCCCTAATCTAAACATTTCAGGGGCTTTTCAAAGCACTTCACATAAAACCTCAACTATTGTCACGGCTCATAAGGCTATGCACAATATGGCTGTAATATGGCATAATATGGTCACTGCCTCCCTCATTTCTTCCATTCTCCTCTGTGCTCTCTTGATCCACACTGGCTGCCTCTTGATTCCTTGATCAAACTAATGCCTTTGCATTTGCTGTTTCTTCTACCTGGTTCTTTGCATGGCTAGCTTATGCCATCCTCTGGTTTCAATAAATATGTTTCCTTTTCAAGATGTGTTTCCTGCTGACCAAATATAAGGTCTTCCCCTCACTCTCATAATCCTTTATCTGAGTTTATCAGACCACTCTGTTCTCTTCCATTGTAGTAATAGCATCTTACAGGTTTAAAGGAAATATTAGTTTGCTACTTGTTTTTTATCTGACTCCCTTATTCTGTCTTGTCTCAAGTACAATTCTTTGCATAAAAGAGGTTTTTAATACCCATTTGGAGAATGGATAAATATTTTTAGAACACTTGCCAGGATTAGAAAAGTAATTGTCAGTACTTGGCCTGATGTGAAGTTAGGAACTCTTTTTCTTTGGCTGGGCTGCACAAGTAAGGGAAAGCTGAATGGGGATCCCAAATAAGTGCTCATCTTTCTGAATAGTGAGATTAGGGTTTTAGAACTTCTTCCCTGTGATTTGACTCCCAGCAGGAGCAAAGGGGAATTGCCCGCTGAAAACACAGCCACGGCACCTGTTGCCACTGCTTTGCCTCAGTAAGCAACCATTCCCCTTCTTGTAAGGGTTGTTGTTATAGATTTAGAAAAGTATTCTGGAGAGATCATGAGATTCTACCTAGATTAAGACTTTTCTCTCAGGGTTACCAACTAGCAAGAATTTATTAAACACCCAGAATGCATATCATTAGATAAGGTAGGTAAACTGTGTTATATTTTAATGCAACTCAATACATTTTTTATTTTTAAATAAAATGTCTTTTTTATTATTAATAGGGAAGGCAATAAAAAGGAATAAAGGTTTTTGATATGAACTACAGGACCTTAAGATGCTTCCAGCTTAGTTGAGAAGATAGGAAGTGTGGTTAGGTAACTGTTAAATTGAAATGTGAAGAAATTCATAACTGTAAAATAGAATGATTTCCACTGAGTTTTAGTTCTCTATATGCACATGTTATGCTTATCGGTTAGTTCTAATTTAATAATGAGTACATGTGGTGTTTGTTTTTCCATTCTTAAGATGCTTCATTTAGGAGAATGGTCTCCAGTTCCATCCAAATTGTTGCAAAAGGCACTAATTCATCCTTTTTAATGGCTGAGTAGTACTCCATGGTATACATATACCACATTTTATTAATCCATAAGCAGGGGTGAGGAAGGAGAAGGGGAGGTGAATAAAACCTACCTAATGGGTACAATGAACACCATTTGGGTAATAGGCACACCTATAGCAGTGACTCAGGTATTACAAAAACAATCCATGTAACCAAAAACATTTGTACTCACTTAATATTTTGAAATAAAAAAATGGAATGAGCAAATTTGGCTTTGAATGCATTAGGACTAAAGGTTATATTCTTATAAAATTGCTCTATCCCTACTGAAGACTAGCCATAGTATCTGATGTAAAAGACCTCATGGCCTACGCTAAGGCAGTGTTGTCTAGTAGAACTTTCTGCCATAAGGGCCATATTTTATAATCTTTGCTGTCCAATAAGGTAGCCAATAATTACATTTGGCTTTTGGGCACTTGAAATGTGACTGGTGCAACTGAGGAACTGAAATTTTAATTTACATTAAATTAAATTTAAGTAAATTAAACTTAGGTGGCCACATATAGCTAGTAGCTATTGTTTTGAACAGCTCAGGTCTAAAAGGAAAAACAGAATTTGTGTCCACTGGAAGGTGCAGTAGAACCAATTATAATTATGTCTATGTTAAAAAACTTTATGATCAGGAAGTAACTTATTAGGGCTAGCACTGTGGCACAATATGTGCATATTATCATAAAGTAATAATTCTGAATAATATATTTGGACCATCTGTATTACCTTTAAAATGAGATGGCTTAAAGGAATGTTTGTTTCTATTTTTAAAGTTACGTATTCTTGAAAATACTCAATTTCTTGAGTTTGCAAACTTTGGTGCTGAGACTTCTATAATTTTCAAATGATTGTGATGACAGAAGGAAAAAAGTAATTGGAATTGTAGTTGAAGTGGGTACTCTGCAGAATTTTCTTCCACTAATTTAAATAAATCAACATCTTCCCTTGTATGTAAAATTTTTTAAATAAATGCAAAATTGTCTTAAGAAAGGGCTCATAAATATCCATGTACTTTCTGGATATCATTTAGTTAAAGGGCATGAGAGAGAGAGAGAGAGAGAGACAGAGAGAGAGAGAGAGAGAGAGAGAGAGAAAAGGAAGCTATAGAAAGCAGGGTTTTCTGCTAAAATTTGGGAATAGTCTCTAAGGTTAGAGGACTGTCAAAGACACAATTTGCATAATTCATTTATCACAACCCATCCAACAAGTATAATCCAGATCAATAACCCACCAGAATCTAATCAATCTCCCATAAGGAGACAATCATTTACCAACCCTGCCCACCTCACCTACCAATATCTCCTTACGAATCTTGCCTCAACTCCTCCAGAATATTGAGCAGCCCCGACTTATTCCTGCAAAGTATTCCTCCCAACCAGCATCAACTCACAAGACAAAAGGTCTTAGAGTATTAAAAGTTTTTTACAAACAAAAATTCCAGCCAACCCACAAAACAAAGTCTGCCTGGCATCCCTAGTCAAAATTGGCACAGCAAATGGAGGCAGTGTTATCTGGACAGGCTAAAATAACTTTCCTCCTGTTTTTCAGAAAAAGGGGTGATGGGATTTTGAAGAATGGTACCATTTGTGATTGTCTGATTTCTGACAACTGGCTTTTTGATGTTTTCTTTATGAACTTTCTCTGCAACAAGTTTCCTTCATTAGGTCCTATTGGATCAGTTTTGGTAACAAGAAGTAACAAGGAAAGCAGTAAAACTTCATGCTTGTTGGATTATTTTGGTTGGGTTGCAATGGTCTTTTACTGTTTTCTTAAATTTGGCAGAGAATATTTATCTGATTTAAAAAAAAAACTTGTATGGAATAGGTAAAAAGAATTCAGGACTCTAGCAAAAGTTTGTCAAAACGTAGAAACTGGAATCACCATAGCTAGTCAAAGCACCATCATGAAGAGATTGAACATGAAAGATGCTGTAAGCTCCCAAACAGAATCATTGCCGAGTATGTCTCCGAATTTCCTGAGCGTGTCTGACAGCCTGAGAGCCTGTCTAACGGTGCTCAACAGCCACTGCTCCCCTGATTGGCTGGTGAGTGCAGGTTGGAAGCTCTGAGAAGGGGTCTCATGCCTGAGAACTACTCTTGGCCCAGTGAATGGATAAGCTGGGGTCCAAGGAGAAACGTCTCCTTAGAGAGCTTGCTTATCTGAAATATGTAGTTTTTTTCCTTTAATAAAAAAGTGGGTACCCCAAATAACTTTGATCTGCTTGCCTTTCCTTCCCCACTGGCTAGTGTGGGAGCTTCTTAAATTGGTGGCCCACGTGAATTGATAGGAGTGTCAGGATGTGTTTGGTAGTTGCAGATTTTGATGAGAAGTTCGGCCAAGACTGTTTTCAGGTGGTGATTTTTAAGTGCTTTAAGGGGAATAATATGGACCAGTTTAGATGTTTAATTGGACCCCTGGACATCTGTCACACTCCTGTCTGGAACTAGGGAGGAAGAAAAAGTAACTAATGAGATTCACATAGAAAATTAAACTATCTTGAGTGCTGGGGATCATTACTTACATGAATTACAAAATGAATATTTTATGTTGAGAACTAAATTGGTTATTTTTTTAAATAAAGGGTTTGGATCGGTTATAGAAGTGTAAATTTCATCAAGCTCTTGTCCAGGAGCTTGTTAACACTTCTCATTCCAAATGCATGCAACTCTCATATGTCACAGAAACACTAGGTTATTGATGAACCATAAATGGCCAATTAACCCAGCCATATTTGGGTTTTCACTGATCTCTCATGTAATAAATTTGCTCCCCCTGCCCATTTGAATTAATATGCTTAAATAAATATGTATTCTGAAGTCCTTTGATTGTTAAATCGGATTTGCCATGTGGTGGGGTGGTGGTAGTACAGGGAGCGAGTCTCTCAGGAGGCTTTGGGAGTGGGTAAAGGTAAACTGGTCCTTCGGGCAGATTGGCTGAGCAGGTTACTTTGTGAATTATCAACTCAAACTGGCCTGGTCTCTCTTAAAAGACTAGAATTGTGTTTCCACATCTATGACTGCTAGTGTCAATCTGGGGTGTAAGTTTTAACAGATGTTGCACTTTCAAAGTTTACTTGGATTGAGAGTCTAACAGAGCAGATAAAAAGATTGTCCAGAATCCTAACTTCATGTTCAGCCCCAGCAGGGTGAATCAGAAACTGAGACCAACAGAAAAAGGACATTTTCAATATGCCTAAAAAGTAACTTATGAAGGATTATATTAATAATAGGCACTGTTTTCATTATCTTGTTACATGGAGGTCTGTTAAGTGCTTCAGCAGGACATTGAAACTGGAAGTGTGAAGTTGCACAGTATATTTATGTCCTTCTGAATACTGCAACAGTTTAAATGATCCCACTCGTGGGGAAATCTGTGAAATACTTAAGATTTCATAATCACCAGTTCTTTAGTAGTTTGGAGGGCCTTATGTGCTGGCGACCATTTGTGTTTATCTGAGATGAAGGGAATGGTTGGAAGGGGGAAAGGGCAAGCATTCTGGGAGAGATATTTAGAGACACATATGTGCTGAGGGGAGAGCAATGTCTGGTTTAAAAAAGGAAAAGCTAGGATGGGACAGAGATAAGGGCAATTGTTTACCCAGGAGATTTATACAAAATACTCTAGAGCAGGATCCTCCAGACTAAGGGCAGGGCTAGATCCTAAAGCACAGAGACTCTGGAGCCAGGCACCAGAGTTGAAGCCCCAGCACAGCCACTTGGCAGTTACTCAGTATCTCTGTGCTTTAGTTTTCTAGTCTGTGAAATGGGAATCATAACCGTACCTACCTCACTAGATTATTATGAAGAATAAATGTTTTCAACAGTGACTGAGCATAGTAAATAGTAACCAAATGTTCATCAAATAAATATATACAGACGTATTTGGGGTGGAATGACACCCTTAACAGTTGGACCAAGACTGATGCTTAGGACAGAAGTGGAGAAGATGGATGAAAATTATTTTTCTATTATGCTGCCCAGCAATACATGCACATGTATCTTTCTCCAGAGAACCTATTTAAGTGTGTTCAGCTCCTTGTCCTTGGAGCTCCCCCAGGTGGGGGCTGTGGAGATACAAGTCCTCAGAAGCTGGTGCAGGTTTCCTGAAGAAGCCACCTTTGGAAATCTATGAGCGTGAAAGGCCCTTGGGCGTACATTTGACCAGTGTGAATATCAGATAAGTAACTAACACAGTCTGGGAATAAGAACATTAGTTCAGGTCAAGCAGGTAAAGCAAAGTTAAGCCACACTCTATGTTGTTTATAACAGTAACTGAGGGAAAGACGCAGGAGCCAGGCAGATGAAGATTAATACTCTAGCTTTATTTCTGATGGAAATGTTGGAGAACACAGTTGAGGTGTTTAGGTAATGCAAAGACTTTCTAAAACTAAGCCCAGAAAAGGGTAGTTACTTATCTATCCCAGGCAGCACAGGAGACCTACAGGCAGGACAGAGAAGCAAAGCTGAAGGGAGTGTTCTCTAGGGGAAGGTAGGTCCCCAAGAGAGAGGATCAAGTGGCTAACACACACATGCCCAATTCATTCTCCTAAATTGGTGGTTCTCAAAGTATGGTCCCAGGTTTCCTGAGGGCAAAACTATTGTCATAATATCAGTAAGATATTTGCATTTTCACTCTCAAGAGTGTACAATGGAATTTTCCAAAGGCTACATTACATATGATATTGGAAAAGATTGGATGTAGAAGTTGATACCATAATTCATCTTCTTTCTCTTAAATTAGACATTAAAGTGTAAAGCAATGTCTTTCTTTTCACTATAATTTTGTTTGGAAAATAGAATTATTCTTTCATAAAATATTACTTATGTTAACATATAGTGAATGTATTATTCTTATTTTAAAATAAAGTTCTTGGTTTTAATTTCTAATACGGCAAATATCAATAAATGTGCCCCTCATAACTAAAAGCTCTAAATAGTTATCAATAAATTTTAAGAGTGCACAGGAATTCTGAGAGCCAAGAGTTTAAGAATGACTGTCGCAAATAACCAATCAGATGTCCTACCTCCTTCTCTAACTTGAAATAAATGAGGGGAGAAGAGAAGCCAGAAGGTGTTAGTTTAGTGATTTTCCTATCACTGGAAAAATGCCTCCTCTGCAATCCTTACTCTGCTAGTAACTCTAATGATAATCAGTGTAGCAGCAGCTTAAGATCATTGGTCTGGCATTTGTGAATAATGATGCCAGGGGAAAGTAGGGTAAAAAACCTTTGAAATTCAAGGGGTTCGAAATTCATTCAGTGTAGTAACATGAAGTTCTTTGCCTTTTTGTGGATGGGGGAACAGGTACCAGCTAAGAACCTAAAACTAGAATTTAAGACAGGGAATTGTATTAGAGTATAGAAAACTTGTGTAGACTAAAAGGAAGTTTAAGAAGTACCATACATACAAGATGGTAGACCTAGAAAACAGCTGCACTGTTAGAAAGTTATCTCCTAACTAGGAATGGCTGAGATGCTCTCAAATGCATTGCAATTTGTTGCATATTTTTCAGTTACCTATGAAAAAAAGCCTTCCTCCAGAGACCCCTGGGTATAGGGATCAATATCTATGCGCATACCAACTTGGGGAACATTTTTTCATGCTGATTTTTTCTTCTCATTTGGTATTTCCTCTTCATAATCTAAGATGGGTTGAAATAGGGAGAAAACATGCAACAACATTAACTAATGAATATGCTTTGATTAAGTAAGTATAGACTGAGAATTGGGATGCATTTGCTGCAGTTATGAATGAAGGCCATGTTTTATTATGTCCAAATAGCCCGATCCCGAAGGTAGTAGCACCTGGACATTGTAGGACCCAGTATTTGTTGCATGAATGATATATTCTGAAGTTTTGTCTCAAAATTTAAATATTTAAGGTGATTTCAGAATAGTGTTTTCCTTGAACGTGGATTTGTAAGCTATGAATAATTGAATAAGAATTATTGTTAAATAAATAATGACAAGGAAATGTTTCAGATTAATGTTTTTGTTCTCTCTGAAATGACAGGCACAAATACATAGTAGTCAACACACTGACTGCTTACAGTGAGGCAGGAATAGTTTTAAGTACTGGACATTGGTGTTTAATTCTTACAACTCCCCTATCCACCAGGTTATATTATTATGATGGCTTTATAGATGAAGAAGCTGAACAACTGTAGGTGGTGGGAACAGGGTCTGAACTCAGACAACTGACTCCAGAGCCCAACACCAGCCTGTGCAGGCCCCACAGCCAGTGGCTGAGCATGTGGGAAACAGATCAGTTCCCCCTCCTGCACTTGAAAAAGATTGATTCAGTTTCTTTTCATTACTATGTTCCCTTAGGAGGATGCGTTAGTATCGATCAGTTGTGCCAAAAGTTAACTTTGAAACGTTCTTGCAGCTCTTTGGCTGCCAAAAAGTCAATGAGAGCCTCACACAAAAGCTCATGATGTTAACTTTCCCACTTTAGTGTGTTCCTATCTAGGCTGGGTTACATCTTTACTGGAGTTTCTCAACCTAAGGGATGAGAGCGTATCAGACCCAAGGGAGAATCTTCATGATGACAAAAAACTCCCCCATATGTTTCTTGTTTTTCATTCACAATGGAAATTGCTTTATTGTGCTGTCTCCCTCAATAATTTATCTGATAACATGCTCACTGAAAAAAAATGTGAGCATTACCAAAACACTAAGGCAAGAAAATAAATATCAACTAAAATCCACCTTTCTGAGTTGGCAGCATTAATATTTTGGTGAACATTCTTTCATGCATCGCTTTATACATGCAAACACATCATTTTGCACAAATGGGATTATATCACACATGGTGTCTTTTAATATAGGACTTTAAATAATTATCTATTATTTTACTTCTTCTTCCTCTTGTAGTTCTCTCCCATTATAAATCATCCTCCCTTATCCAAAGGAACCCATGTTAATAATCTATTGTATTTTTCTGTGCTTTCTTCAAAATTCTATAATTAAGTGTATATGAAATTGTAATACATATATCATTTCTTTTCTTTTTTTTTTTGTGCTGTTGACTTTATTTTCTTCAAAATGAGCATTCTTATTAGTGAGGAACCAAGAGTGAATCCCAGTCTTGGAGCTTGAGGGCCCCTGGGCAGGCACTTGCTGCATTCTGACCTCCAGGCAGGAGTGTGTCCAGCATCCTGGACTGACCCTTACTCGTCCCTTCTTTTTTTTTATTTCAGCATATTATGGGGGTACAAATTTTAAGGTTTCAATAAATGCCCTTTCCCCCCCACCCCCCACAAGTCTAGTTTCCAGCATGACCATCCCCCAGATGGTGCACATCTCACTCATTATGTATGTATATACCCTTCCCCCTCCCCCCTCCTCTCTGCCCAATACCCTGTTACTGTAGTACCTATGTGTCCACTTAGGTGCTGCTCAGTTAATACCAGTTTGCTGGTGAATATATGTGGTGCTTGTTTCTCCATTCTTGGGATACTTCACTTAGTAGTATGGGTTCCAGCTCTAACCAGGAAAATATAAGATGTGCTATATCACTGTTGTTTCTTAGAGCTGAATAGTACTCCATGGTATACATATACCACATTTTATTAATCCATTCTTGGATTGATGGGCACTTGGGCTGTTTCCACAGCCTTGCGATTATGAATTGTGCTGCTATAAACATTCGAGTGCAGGTGTCTTTTCTGTAGAGGGTCATTGGATCTTTTGGGTAGATGCCCAGTAATGGGATTGCTGGGTCAAATGGTAGATTCACTTGTATCACTTTAAGGTATCTCCATATTGCTTTCCACAGAGGTTGAACTAGTTTGCAGTCCCACCAGCAGTGTAGGAGTGTTCCTCTCTCTCC
>VSMD01131232.1:0-16960 GCA_008750895.1 Mirza zaza | reverse complement strand
GAGGGCCGAGCCTCAGATCTTGCACTGGCAGCACACGGGGACACAGCAGCTGGACTGGCAGCAGGATGACCCACAGCCGCCTTGGAGCCCCCACAGGACCCACAGCCCCCCTTGGAGCCCCCACAGGACCCACAGCCCCCCTTGGAGCCCCCACAGGACCCACAGCCCCCCTTGGAGCCCCCACAGGACCCACAGCCCCCCTTGGAGCCCCCACAGGACCCACAGCCCCCCTTGCCACAGCTGGAGCAGGAACAGGCTGGCACACAGCAGCACACAGGCTTGCAGCAGCAGACAGGGACACAGCAGCCGGAGCCACAGCCCCCACAGCCGGAGCCACAGCCCCCACAGCCGGAGCCACAGCCCCCACAGCCGGAGCCACAGCCCCCACAGCCGGAGCCGCAGCCCCCAGAACAGCCACAGCAGCCCATGGTTCTGGTGGGTTGAGAGAGGAGCAGGTGGCAGGAACAGGTGGGAGGAGCAGGTGGGAGGAGGTGCAGGTATGGAGCCTCCGGAGCCAGGGCCTTTTATACCCCTGCCCAGGGTCAGGTGGCCACTTCCCTGTTGCTATTAATGCCATTTCTTTAGGGAAATTCTGCATTTTTTCCTTCTATGCTCTGAAATAAGCACACATACATGTTGTTCACATGAAGCTCTGTTGTGTTTACTGCTCCGCATTCTTCCTTGAGACGGTGAGTCAGGTGCAGCCACAAGAGGGACCCGGGAGAGATCTGCTCAGCGAAGTTAATTTTACTCCTGGTTTCTGGATACGAGAGGCAGGACACACCTGCCCTGGGGGGCAGCAGGTGCTCAGGAGACAGAAGTCCAGACACGGCCACACAGCAGGTGGCGAGCAGCTGGGATAGCTCCTTGCAGCAGTTCCTGGTGTCGCTAACCACGGGGATGCCTGGCCCCTGGTCCTGGGGGATAGGGCGGGTTAGGGTGGTGCCCGGGAGCCCCGGGCGCTGGGCTGGTCTGCACAGGGAAGTCCGGCTCTGGCCGCCCCAGAATCGGGCAGTCCAGGGAGGGCCCCGGTCTCTCCAGACCAAAGGGTTTTGAGATGCAGAAACTCACCGTTTGGAGAAGAGCTCAGGCTGTGTTTGTGTCAGTAGAATGCACTCACCCTCCCACCAGACCTGCGTGATATCACTCCCTGCAGTGTTCCCACTGTCCGGGGTGCGGCCGCACCCATCGGCAGGTTCCCTCCTGGCCCCACTGGGACCTGAGGACCTGCAGCCCCACCCCCAGCCAAAGCGCCCTTGTGATCCCCGTGGGCTGGGCTGGAGGGACCAGCTCCTCTGTCGTCCACCTGAGCCTGTCCCCGCGGCCACGCTGCCCCTCTGCACGTGGGCTGGGGAGGCTCTCTGTTCTCAGGGTCCAATGGAGCAGTGACCCAGAGTGTTCCTGGGAGGCTGCTACAGCCCCCCGAGGTGGCCCCAGGGCTGTGGGAGGGGCGGAGAGATGAGGGTCCCAGCTGTGGCGAGGGTCCCTGAAAAGTGTGTGCCCTGGCCTCTAACCCCCCTCCCGCTCCTCTCCAGGCTGTGGCTGTGCTGGGTGGGGTGGAGCGTGGGGGCGTCCGAGCTGGATCACCCACACCTGGACACTGGTCCCTGGTGCCGGCAGTGGCCTTGGGCACATGTCCTACCCGCCCTGCCTGGGTCTCACAGGTGCTCCCTTCCTGAGGGTGGGGACGCTCTGAGAGCCCCAGCACCAGGCAGCGAGCCCAGGACACAGAGGAGGTCGGGGGACGCGCGAGTGTGGCCAGCGCTGCCCCCACGGAGACCGACCAGGTCCGCCCGCCGTTGGACACGGCGCAGGCGTCTTGGGGTGGCCCTTGCGGGAGCGGGTCAAGACAGGCCCCCGAGGACGGAGCACCTGCTGGAGCCTCTGGGTGAGTGGGGTCACCAGACGGGCGCAGGCGAGGGAGGCGGCCGGCATAGGGAGGTGGGCGCAGCCCTGGGCACTGGAGACCCTTGGGGGGTCTGCGTCTGGGGGCGTGGGGGGGAGGGGTGACGTGGAGAAGGACACGGGGGCAGCAGCAGCAGGGCGGCGGGGCCTGCAGGTCAGACAGGCAGGGGGCGGTGGAGCCGGCCGCAGGGGAACAGGTGGGACGCGCAGGAGAGGGCCCGGCATGCCCACCTGCGTGCCCTGCCACGGCCTGGGGATGCTCGCACGGCCATAGAGGTCCCCACAGTCACTCACACTCACACAGTCACACTCACACCGTCACACACATACTCACACAACACTCAACACAGTCACACACTCACAACAGTCACACACATACACAGTCACACACCCTCACACACACAGACACTCACACTCATACCCAGTCACACACACGCTCATGCTCACACATATATGCTCACATACTCACACACACATGCTCACTCACACACTCACTGCCACTCACAACACTCAAAACACAGTCTCACACACTCACACTCACACATAGTCACACGCAAACTCACACAGACTCACACTCACACAGTCACACACTTTCACTCTCACATTCACACAACACTCAACACAGCCACATACACCAGCTCACATACACCCTCACACACTCACACATACACACACAGTCACACTCTCACACACACACACGCCCACAGCTCACAGCACCCCCGCGGCCGCACACACAGCGGGGACGCTGCACCTTCTCTCCCGCGCGGCGCGTCCCCCCACGGAGGCGGCTGCAACGCGCGGCCCTTGGGCTGGGGAAGGGGAGCGGCTCCCTGCTGAGGACACGGGGTTGGGGGGGCGCCGTCTGGGGTCGGGCCCTGCAGCCCTGGCGCAGCCCGTCCCCTGCGGCCAGGTCCTCCCGCGTCCCGGGTGCGCCCCGGCCTGTGCTCCGAGTGCCCGCGGCCGTCCCGCACACGAGCGTGGAAACCCGCATTCCCACGGATGAGGGCGGCCTGGCGGACAGAAACCCGGGGTTTCCGGGGGAGCCGCGGGCGGGCGCAGGGCTGTTCGGCGATCGGTCGATTTAGGGTTTGGGGGGCGGGGTCCCTCGCTCCCCGCCTCCGGGCACTTGCCGGCAGTGCCACGCCCAGCGCAGGCCGAGAATGGCCACGGCGTCCCACGGTAGCGCGAGTCCCTCGTGCCAGCCGCGCCCCCCGCCGTGCAAGTGCCAGGAAGGGTCTCTGGGCGCCAGGCAGCCCGGGGTGGCCCTGGCGTGGTCAGATGGTGCCTGCCAGGGGCTCCCCACCCCCTCCCTGGGGTATGTGGACAGTCGGCGTGAAGCCACGGTCACCCTCCTGTCTGTCTCTCCCGGTCTCTGTGTCTCTGTGTCTCTCCCTGTCTCTGTCTCTGTGTCTCTCTGTCTCTGTCCCCCCACCCAGTGTGGCCTCTGCTGTGTTGCCGTTTGCGTTTCACCGCTGCGTTTGCCTGCAGCTGCAGAGCTAACATACAAGGGCTTCTACGTTCTCTACTTTATTTCTGTGTGCTTCCCATCCACTGACTTTTCTACTGCTCTTGACAAGGTAAGGCTCACTGTTTCTGGTACTGCTAACTCCAGGTCACTCGGAGATTTTGCTTTCTTATACAGTTTAGTCACTTCTAAGTGGACACACAGGAACTACATTAATTGGGTAATGGGTGGGGGGTGGGTATATGCATCCGTAATGAGTGAGACGTGCACCATCTGGGGGACGGTCACTTCTAGCCAAAATGTAAGCACTGAAAATTTAACTCATTTGAAATGTAAGGGGGGAAAAAAAGGGAGTAAATGAGGTTTTTAAAGTCATAAGCCACAGAAAGTGCTTTACCCTTCAACTTGTGACCCATCCAGGCAGATAAGCTGTGTGGACAGGTCCCAATTTTGTTAGAAATAATCTGGACCCAGCTGTCTTTTATAAGCCAGTGAGTTGTGTTACTATCTCGTGGCTAAAATTCTAAAATGAATAAGGCATGCGTGTGTGTTTAGATGTGTTTACATATATGTACACATATTATATGTTGTGTGTACATGGTATCACATTAACTTATAAATAAATGAGTGCTCATAAATTAGCCCAAATATTTCCCATGTTCACATGATTTCTTTTTTTTTATTTCAGCATATTATGGGGGTACAAATTTTAAGGTTTCAAATAATGCCCTTGCCCCCCTCCCCCCACAAGTCTGAGCCTCAAGTGTGACCGTCTCCCAGACGGTACACGTCTCACTCATTATATATGTATATACCCACCCCCCACCCCCCTCCCACCAACCCATTACTAATTAATGTAGTTCCTATATGACCACTTAGGTGCTAATACCAGTTTGCTGGTGAGTATATGTGGTGCTTGTTTTTCCATTCGTGGGATACTTCACTTAATAGAATGGGTTCCAGCTCTAACCAGGAAAATACAAGAGGTGCTATATCACCGTTGTTTCTTAAAGCTGAGTAGTACTCCATGGTATACATATACCACATTTTATTAATCCACTCATGAATTGATGGGCACTTGGGTTGTTTCAACAGCTTTGCAATTGTGAATTGTGCTGCTATAAACATTCGAGTGCAGGTGTCTTTTTCATAGAGTGACTTTTGTTCTTTTGGGTAGATGCCCAGTATGTTCACATGATTTCTAAGTAAAAAAATTTTTTTTAGGCAGAGTCTCACTTTGTTGCCTGGGCTAGAGTGCCGTGGCGTCAGCCTAGCTCACAGCAGCCTCAAACTCCCGGGCTCAAGCAATCCTGCTGCCTCAGGCTTCTGAGTAGCTGGGACTACAGGCATGCGCCACCATGCCCGGCTAATTTTTTTTATATACATTTTTAGTTGTCCAATTAATTTCTTTCCATTTTTAGTAGAGACGAGGTCTGGCTCTTGCCCAGGCTGGTTTTGAACTCCTGACCTTGAGCGATCCACCCGCCTTGGCCTCCCAGAGTGCTAGGATTACAGGCGTGAGCCACCGCGCCCGGCCTAAATTAAGTCCTTTTAGATTAGATGATTATATTTACTTGATACAATTGTAGAGGAAGCATTAGATGGAAAAGGATAGTAGATACTCCTTCAGTTACAGTTACTCGTGGGTTATAGATGTAAATGTTCCAAAAATATATAAATTCATCGAAATCTGTTATCCATCATAATTTTGATTGTTACGTTAAATCTTTTCTAAAATTATATTAATTATATAATATTATATGTTATTATATAATAACATGGCCATGTTATTAATGTCAGTGTTCTAAAGATCATATATGAAACTTATAAAAGCCTGATGATCCTAGTGTGAGGCTGTCAGTCATGATTCTGGTTTTTCATATTAAAATCCTGCACCTCATAGAAACTACTGAATTTCCTTATCAACTGAAAGCTCTCGGCAAATTTTAACCGTGGCTCTTCTGAGTTTTGTACCCACGGTGTTGTCCTAAACTCTTCTCTGAAAAACATTTGCAGTCAGCGCTAGTCCAAAATTGCATTTCATGGAAAAGACTCAAAGTATTCGTACGAAAAGGGGGAAAAATAATACAGTTGATAAAAGAATACGCGAATGCATGTTCTAGTATTGCTAAACGGTGGTCACGTCTTTTTCCACCTGTAACTCACTTTGACGGCATGATGTGCGCGGTGCTACGTGTGATCTGTGGTGTCCTTGCGACCATTCTGTTGAGGGGTCGTGTTGGGTACAGGAAAGGGCAAGGCCTGGGGACCCCGGATCACGCTAACTAGAAAATCAGGCGGGATCCAGAGAGTGTCTTCCGGTCCGGTGCGGCGGCTCACGCCTGTAATCCCAGCACTCTGGGAGGCCGAGGCGGGTGGATCCTTTGAGGTCAGGAGCTCGAGACCAGCCTGAGCAAGAGCGAGACCCCTGTCTCTACTATAAATAGAAAGAAATTAATTGGCCAACTAAAAATATATATAGAAAAAATTAGCCAGGCATGGTGGCACATGCCTGTAGTCCCAGCTACTCGGGAGGCTGAGGCAGGAGGATCGCTTGAGCCCAGGAGTTTGAGGTTGCAGCGAGCTAGGCTGACGCCACGGCACTCTACCAGGACAACAGAGTGAGACTCTGTCTCACAAAAACACAAAAAAACAAGGAGTGTCTTCCAGTAAGCGGGCAAGTGTGCTCTCGGCGCCCGGTGCCCACGTGCTGCTCCCCAGAAAGGCGCTTTGAGGACAAGCAGGACGGGGCACGCGGCCCTACCTGTCTGGCCCCGTCCCCGTATGCCTTGAAGGATTCAGGACCGTGGACCTCACCTTCCCCCATCCCGGAGTCGAGGTCCGATGGGCAAGGGGTCCTGCCTCCGAAACCTCCGACCGGATGTGCTCTCCCTCCCGAGCAATGAGACGGGCCGCCCTGTGCTCCCCGAGCCGCCGACAGGGCCTCCCCGGCCAGCTGCCCCAGGGCCCCGGTCTGTGGTCCCCAGCAAGACTTCTAAACAAAACTAAGCTTAATTCTTTAAAAGCCAGAATTTTTTTTTTTTTTTGAGACAGAGTGTCACTCTGTTGCCCAGGCTAGAGTGAGTGCCATGGCATCAGCCTCGCTCACAGCAACCTCAGACTCCTGGGCTCAAGGGATCCTCCTGCCTCAGCTCTCCCAAGTAGCTGGGACTACAGGCGTGCGCCACCATGCCCGGCTAATTTTTTCTATATATATTAATTGGCCAATTAATTTCTTTCTATTTATAGTAGAGACGGGGTCTCGCTCTTGCTCAGGCTGGTTTCGAACTCCTGACCTCGAGCGATCCGCCCACCTCGGTCTCCCAGAGTGCTAGGATGACAGGCGTGAGCCACCGCGCCCGCCCCAAATTTTTTTCTTTAGTTGACACAAGTGGCCATGGACGTCTGGAAGAAGGACGTTTCCGAAAGGCCAGCTCCAGATGGGGTGCCTGGCAGGCTCTCACAGCAGGAGTGGGGCTGACGCTGCCCCAGAGAACCCATCCTCCACCAAGGCTTTGCTGGGGCCACACGGGATTCGGGGGAGGCTTCTCACACATCGGGGTCACTGGAACCCGGAGCCCCTCTGGGACACCTGCAGCCACCCCGCCGTCCTCCCCGTCTCCCCAGAGGGCCCCCCAGGACGGGGTGTGGCGGGACCTTTCTGCTGGACGGTCCTGAGCACTCGTCATGGTGGCAAAGTGTGACAGTAATTCGGGGTTCGAACAGAAGGACCTCGAGCGGGTCATGGCCTCTCGCAGCGTCCGGCGTCCCGGGTCCTAGGAAGGCCACTACAGGGTGGGGGTGTCAGGGGTCCCCATGGGCCTCGGAACATGACGGCTTCTGCCTGCGCCTCCAGGGACGAGTCCCTCAGCTCCCTGGGCTGGCAGGCGGCCTCCCCGCCTCCACCGACCCCCACCCCCGCCCCTGCTGGGTCTCAGCCCCTCGGGGAGGGATTGGGGTCTTCCTCAGCGGCCGGGTTTTTCCCCCGTGGAAACCTTGCTCCCGGTCTTCCTGATCCCACCGCTACCTGCTCCTCTTCTACGAATGTGATACTTCCTAGAGTCTCTGCCTGCAGGCCGGAAGGAGCCGCCAGGGCTCCTGTGTGTGTGTGGACGTATAATCGCACACGTGTGCAGAGGGACTGGCTCACCCGGTCGCGGGCTCCGGGACTGCGCCGTGGGCGGCTCGGCGGGCTGGGGGCGCGGCGAGGTCTCCGTGCTGCGTGTCAGGCAGACCTTCTTCCCTGGGACGCTCACCCTCCCCGAGGCCCCGCAGCCAGTGCGTGGGGCCGGCCGCTCGAGGATCGCCGCTGGGAATGTTAATCCCACCCGCAAAAAGCCCTCACGGCCACAGCTGGACGAGTGTTTGACCAAGCCTCTGGGCAGCACAGCCCGGCCACGGTGACGCGAGAAAGCCACCCCCACAGGGCACGTTCCAGCCCCTCCCTGCCCCCCCAGGGTCATTCTGGGCTACCAGAGGGGGCAGAGCTTCCATCTGGAGACTGGGCTGTTGTTCACACGGCCCCCCTCTTTCCCGGGTGGACCCCAGGGGGCCCTGGAGCAGAGCAGGCATGCCCAGGTGGGTCCACACCTTTTTACAACAGGCCCCTCCCCCCTGTGGATTTTGGGGTACAGGCAGATACCTCCAAGTCTGAACTCTAGTGTGACGGGCACCCACCACCCACTGCTAGGCACTCGGCAGGCCCCGGAAGGTGCGGTGGTCCTGGGGTCACCTGCTCAGGGGAAGGAGGAGGGGAAGGAGGAGGGGTGGGGGAGGGGAAAGAACTTCGCGGACAAGACGGCTCGGGATGGGGTGTCTTTATTCAGAGGGTCACAGAGACCAGCTGGGCTCCGGCAGATGCTGAATGACAGAATGTTCTGGAAAAAGGACTGGGACACAGGCGGCAGCTCATGAGGGACAGGGTGAGCAGGGTCCCTGGGGAGGGTCCACAGGTCTGAGCTGGCCCTGTGCCCGCCCCCTCCTGGCCTCTCTCTGGGGCAGAGGGGAAGAGGAGGCCGGCAGGAGGAGGGGCTGGGAAGGGCAGGGTCAGCTTGGTCCCGGACAGGCCTTGAACCTTGTCATGAGCACTAGAGGACACAGCCCATGCCAGGATCACAGCTGTGTGGATGGGGAGGGACACACGGGGGTACATTGCTAGGGTGGAGCCAGGGTGTGCGCTGGGAGCTCTGTTCCTGGCTTTAGACACGCAGAGGACTGTGGGCTAATGACACTGCTGCTCGGGTCTCAGCCAGTGGGAGGGCCTTGACCTGGGACTGCAGGTCTGCCAGTGCCACCTGAGAGCTGGGGCTAATCATCAAATCTTGCACTGGCAGCAGACGGGGACACAGCAGCTGGACTGGGAGCAGCAGGGCTTACAACAGCTGGACTGGGAGCAGCAGGGCTTACAACAGCTGGACTGGCAGCAGCAGGGCTTACAACAGCTGGACTGGCAGCAGCAGGGCTTACAACAGCTGGACTGGCAGCAGCTGGACTGGCAGCAGCAGGGCTTACAACAGCTGGACTGGCAGCAGCAGGGCTTACAACAGCTGGACTGGCAGCAGCAGGGCTTACAACAGCTGGACTGGCAGCAGCAGGGCTTACAACAGCTGGACTGGCAGCAGCAGGGCTTACAGCAGCTGGACTGGCAGCAGGATGACCCACAGCCCCCCTTGGAGCCCCCACAGGACCCACAGCCCCCCTTGGAGCCCCCACAGGACCCACAGCCCCCCTTGCCACCGCTGGAGCAAGAACAGGCTGGCACACAGCAGCACACAGGCTTGCAGCAGCAGACAGGGACACAGCAGCCAGAGCCGCAGCCCCCACAGCCGGAGCCACAGCCCCCACAGCCGGAGCCGCAGCCCCCACAGCCGGAGCCACAGCCCCCACAGCCGGAGCCGCAGCCCCCACAGCCGGAGCCACAGCCCCCACAGCCGGAGCCACAGCCCCCACAGCCGGAGCCACAGCCCCCGGAACAGCCACAGCCCCCACAGCCGGAGCCGCAGCCCCCGGAACAGCCACAGCCCCCACAGCCGGAGCCACAGCCCCCGGAACAGCCACAGCCCCCACAGCCGGAGCCACAGCCCCCGGAACAGCCACAGCAGCCCATGGTTCTGGTGGGTGAGAGAGGAGCAGGTGGGAGGAGCAGGTGGGAGGAGCAGGTGGGAGGTCGTGCAGGTGTGGAGCCTCCTGAGCCCGGGCCCTTTATACCCCACTGGGAACCCCCCGTGACCCGTGTCTCTTCCCTGTTGTTCCTCCGGGAGGCACGTGCTCCTTGTTTTTCTTTGGCTGCGCCGGTGTTTCTGGAATTCCAACATGGGCTTTCCCCGAGGGACATTTCCTCATGGAATTTCTGTCAGAAGGAGAAGCAGCTCCAAGGCCGGCTCACCTTCACAGGACAGGTGTCCCCCCCTCGCCCCAGACAGTGTCCCTGGCCGGCCTCTCAGTCTCCCTGTGCCTGTGGAGGATCCAATAGGTCCCAGCCTCAGTTTCCTCTTCTGCAGGGAGGGGCTGGCAACCCCTGCCCCCAAGGGCTGCGTGGGAACCACTGAGACCACCTCTGCCTCATGTCCTCCACAGCCCCCTCTGCCCCTGAGTGACAGAGGTCAGGGTCCCCGCCTGTCCCCTCCCCTGCGGGGTGGCCCCCCCCAACCTGATGCTGCCGCCTGCCCAGGGCGCAGGGTCCTCCCTGTGGCAGCCGAGGGCAGGTTCTCAGCAGTCGGGGACGAGCCTTTGTCCCTCCTCCTCAGGCCTGCACCAGGCCCCGGGGCTGGGCGGTGGCTCTGGGACCCCAGAAGGGCAGGTGACACCGCACGGTGCTTGGGGACAGGTGAGCAGACCTGCGTCCTGCTTTGGGGCCGCTGCGTGGCCCAGCCCTTATCTCTGAGGAGCAGCCCCGGAGGTGGTGCCGGGCGTGGCAGGTGGTGACAGAGCAGCAGAGGGCGAGGGACACTCCGACCGGGAGCCGGTGGGAGCAGAGGCTCAGGTGGGGTGCCGGGGACTGCGCCCAGGGCCCTACGTGGGCGCGGCTCTCCCATCGAGTGACGCACGCGCAGTGTTCAGACATTCCTGTGGTCCTCAGGGCCTGGGAGTGAGGCCAGAGCCCTGACTCCGCCCGGCCACCCCTGCCGCCGGGACTGACCGCGGCCCCGGCCACCCGAGGTGCAGAAACCATCGGCCCAGAGCTCAGTGCACGCAGAGTTCAGGCTGGCCCAGGACGGTGGCACCGTGCCACGGGGCGCGTGGCGGTCAGGCGTGGGTGCGAGTGGGTGAAGATGGCAGCATGGACGGGCTGGGCTGCCTGCTCGGCCGCCGGTCCCCGATGCCGTCTTCACGCTCACGGCGCTGGCTGCAGGGACGGAGTGGACGCTGGTGGGAGATCCGGTGAGTCTGGCTCCCCTGGGCACGGCTGTCACCAGATAGAAGGTTGGGGGCCGGGACCTGCCAGCGCCACCTGCCGACCTCTGAGAGGGGAGGGGCAGCAGGTGGAACCAACTCGGTGAGGATGGATGTGGCGGGCGGGGCTGGAGGAAGCACCCCAGGCGGGAGGGCGGCGGCCCCCAACCCCCGGGCCCGGGCCACTGCACTCAGGACACAGGTGGCCCCCGCCCCGTGTCCCCTCATCTGATGGTCACCTGGGCCCTCTGCAGTGTCCTGTAGGATGGACCAGTGAATGTATACAACGTCCCTCCCTGAGCGCTGGGAGCCAGGGCAGCTCATTCCCGAGCGGGGCAGGGGCCGCGCAGCCGCCACACCCACAGGTCAGACCCGAGGAAGGTCCGCACCTGCGGTTGCCCTGGCAGTGGGGACAGCCCCGTGGGATGGAGCCCGCAGCCACACGGTGTGACAGGAACCCCAGGTGGAGCGTGTGCGAGGTGAGCTGAACCGTGGCTCTCCCGGCTGCTGTCCTGCCACTGAGGTCTGCACAGGGAGAGCCGGTCGCTGCGGGAAACCCACACGTGGAGTCAGACGTGGTCCGTGGGCTGCGGGGAACCGTGTTTCTAGAGTCTTAGGGACGGCGTGTGCTGTGCAGCTGGCAGAGAACACGCAGGCGAACACGCAGGAGAACACCCAGGCGAACATGCAGGAGAACACGCATGTCAGCTCAGAGGCCCTCCCGGTTGCCAAGGATGCACCTCCTGTCCCCGCCGCTGCAGCCGGGCGCCAGCGCACCTGTCCCTCCCAGGGTGGCCGAGCCCTCGCTCCTGCGTGGCGCTTTGCCCCTGGGGTCCCGCAGCCCAGGCCGGCCACGTGGGCAGGGACCCACGTCACCCACGCTCCCAGCAGCCTCGGGGCCAGGCCAGACACACGCTGGCACCTGCTCTGTCAGACGGCTCAGCGCAGCACAGCCCGCTCCTCAAGGGACCTGGCGTCTCCGGCGTCCGTGGGCAGTTCCCTGCCCGTCCTCAGCGTCCCGTGGCCTGAGCCGCCCCACTCTCTCCACGGCCTCGGGGCTCTTCCTCGCGCTCTCCTCCTCTCTCGAGGAAGAACCCCCGTTCTCCCGGCTTCCCTGCGCGTCTCGCGTGTGCAACTCCCTCTCACTGCACGTGGCCGGCGTGTCCCGGCTCTGACACTCCATCCCCTCGTGTCATCTCTCCGTCACTGTCTGTCTGCGCCGTGCCCCGGCCAGCAGCCTCGTCACCTTGCAGGGATGAGGGGCTTTACAGTGACCTTTCTGTGAGCGACCTTTGATGATTGTTCAGCAGGCGGAGACTGTGACCAGAGTGGGACGTTCTCTCCAGGTTTACTGGGCCGGCTTCGCAAGTCGGGCAGTTGTACCAGCTTTCCACGTGCGCCTTGTAGATATCTGTCCTCTGTTGCTGTGAGCAGGAGTCTGCACACGCCCCGTGGGTTTGCCCTGTTGCTGGCAGGATTCACACGCCCCGTGGGTTTGCCCTGTGCGTGGCGGGATTCACACGCCCCGTGGGTTTGCCCTGTGCGAGGCGGGATTCACACACCCCGTGGGATTGCCCTGTGCGAGGCGGGATTCACACGCCCCGTGGGTTTGCCCTGTGCGAGGCGGGATTCACACACCCCGTGGGATTGCCCTGTGCATGGCGGGATTCACACGCCCCGTGGGTTTGCCCTGAGCGTGGCGGGATTCACACGCCCCGTGGGATTGCCCTGTGCGTGGAAGGATTCACACGCCCCGTGGTTTTGCCCTGAGCGTGGCGGGATTCACACGCCCCGTGGGATTGCCCTGTGCGAGGCGGGATTCACACGCCCCGTGGGTTTGCCCTGTGCGTGGCGGGATTCACACGCCCCGTGGGTTTCCCCTGTGCATGGCGGAGTTCGAACTCTCTACGGCCTTGCTGACTCCAGTGTCCGCAGCGCTCAACAGTGACAGGGACAGATGTGGGACGACCTCCCGCCGTGGGGCGGGACCTGCGAATTCTCCTTAACCCCGGTGGGCAGTACCCTCGCGGCCCAGCTCCTCACCTGCGCAGTCTGTGCGCAGAGACTTGGTCTCCTGAGATCCCCAGCCCCACCCCCTCTGCGAAAGGACGCCCCGTGTGCTCTCCCTCCTCCCCGCCCTGCTCTGTCCCTTCCTCTGAGCAGAGCCCTCCGCCCAGTGGCAGGTTCGCTCTCCGTCGTGTCCTCCCACCCCGGCGGCCCACAGCGGTCGGTGGCTGTGGGTTCCTCCCTGCCGCGTCCCGGCGCCCGGAACCGCCTGGACGTCAGCGTCCGCCCGGTGGGTGACTTTCCTTCAACTTGCTCTTCGGGGTCTGGGTACGGATTTTTCAAGAATGTATCCTGTCTGGGATCATATACTGAATCAGCATTTGTGATAACTTCTAGAACATTCTCCCATGTCTCTCAGCTCTCCCCTGTCATTTCTGTCGCCTCCCTGTGGGATTCCGGTCACTTGCGTGTGCAAGCTCGTGACAGTTCTCCCCGCCTCGCACAGCTCAGCCACGACCTCTCGCTGTGTTTCAGTGTCGACTCACAGATAAGTTACTAATGTCCGTTTCCTAATCGGTGCGTGCTCGTTCCCCTTGCTGTAAACAAGCCCTTGGAGTTTTGAAGTCCAATCACCATGTTTTTGTTTATAGACCTTTATGTCCTTCTGCAGAACGGCCTGACGTGCTCCTGTTCTCCTGTCCTTGCCCTGCTGTCCGTCTGAACTTCCGGTCCTGCAGTCCTCGCAAGGGAGCCTGCTTTGGGTTCTGTGCTGCCGACCTTACTACCCAGAGCGTCTGCGGGACCCAGCCTCTGTCAGGCTCTTCCCAGCTGTCTGCCGTGACACGTGTGTGTGTCTGCGTGTGCCTGCGTGTCTGCGTTGTGTGATTGTCGATTGTGAGCTCACGTTCCCTGGAATGTCATGGGTGGGAATCCTTCACGCCTGTTGAAGGCTGGGATCTCCAGAGGGGACTAGAGTTGCTCTTCCACCTGCCTGGGACAGGCCACGCCGGGGTCTCTACGTGGAATCTTGTATTCCGTGTTCGGGTCTCCGAGGCAGAGCACATGTGGCTGCCGGTGCCCCCAAGAGCAGCTCACAGGGACGTATTCCAGGAAGAATTCCCCAGCCTGGACCAGGGCAGATGCAGCGGCTCCCGGTGTCCCCATTCCAGACACGGTCCGTCTCTAGCCCAGCCCTGCCGGAATCTTCCATGTCTCCCCCTGTGGGGTCAGTGCTCTCGTGCCTGTTGGCTCTGAGGGTCCTTCGCTTTCTGATCATCACGGTGACTTTTTAGAATATTACCTTTATCAATACAGCCCTTTAAAAATTACTTTATAAAATCTCTATTCTTGGGGAAGTTTCTAGGTTGTGAATAGTATCCTGTCAAACTTAGTGAAAGAGGCCGGGCATGGTGGCTCACGCCTGTAATCCTAGCACTCTGGGAGGCCGAGGCAGGAGGATGGCTCAAGGTCAGGAGTTTGAAACCAGCCTGAGCAAGATCGAGACCCCCATCTCTACTAAAAATAGAAAAAAAATTAATTGGCCAACTAAAAATATATAGAAAATATTAGCCAGGCATGGTGGCGCATGCCTGTAGTCCCAGCTACTCGGGAGGCTGAGGCAGAAGGATTGCTTGAGCCCAGGAGTTTGAGGTTGCTGTGAGCTAGGCTGACGCCAGGGCACTCACTGTAGCCTGGGCAACAGAGTGAGACTCTGCCTCAAAAAATAAATAAATGAAATTCTATTCTTGGCGAACTTTCTAGGTTGTGCATAGTATCTAGACAAAGTCACTTATTGAAAGAGAAACTCAGAAGAGTTTTCTAGAATGTTCACGTGGATCAGTTTTACTTTTTCTATGGCCGCCCCACCTGTGAGGAGCCGTGTCCCGAGCAGCCTCCGCCCTCTGTCCCGGCCGACTCCGGGTGGGGGGTCCCCAGCCCTGCAGCCCCCACCCCTCTGCACCTCACTGCCCGCTCGCCCGCCCTGCGTGGGCCCTTGGGCTGTTCCCAAGGCGACCTCTTCGCCAGCTGACCCGGGTCTCCTCACCCTGAGCCGCTGCCCCTGGGCAAAGTCTCCTCCGTCCCGGTCAGCGTGGGGCCTCTCCAGCCTGGGCCCTCTGTCTGCGATCCCGTCCCACACGCCTACTGTCAGGGTGGAGTCTCTGCTCAGAATGGCCGCACTGGGGGATTCCTGGGAGCACCTGCCAGGTGACACACTCATGGAAGGATCTGCAGGGTTTGGGGACAAGAGCAGCCGAGGGGGAGGAGACGCCAAGGCTGCCTCCACCTCCTGTTTCTGGAAGGCGGGAAGGAAGTGAAGCCCTGCCTGACGTGGGTGTCAGGGGCTGAGTGACGTCCCCATTCCCAGGTCACCGTCCCAAGCCCAGCACCTCGGGATACGACCTCACTTAGAGACAGGTCTTTAAAGATGCGATTACCGTGTTTTCCCCCAAAAAAGACCTGCCCATAAAATAAGCCCTAGCAGGATGTCTAAGCACGTGCGCAATAGAAGCCCTACTCCGAAAATAACCCCTAGTGACGGGCGTGGCTACACAGCGCATCTGCACAACCTGTGCATGTCGTCGAGGAGCGGGAAAGAAGAGGAGCAGCCCTTCTCATCTGCCCCGTGAGAGCTCTAGTGCTCCACATGAGAGTTCGGGGCCGATGGCTCTAAAGGAAATGGAGTCGCAAGAAATTCAGGATGGGATCCGGGGTTTGGAGAGTGATCATGATGTTCCAGAAGAAGATGACCTAACTATATTTGAATCAATGTAGATTGTTGCACTGAACTTAAAACAACAACAACACATCCCCTGAAAATAAGCCCTAGGGTGTCATCTTGAGGTAAAATAAATATGAGACCCCGTCTTATTTTGGGGGAAACTCTGTAGTCAAGACGTGGATGCGGTGGAGCAGTGGCCCCTGTTCCCACACGACAGTGTCCTTCTGAGAAGAGGAGATGAGGACACAGACAAGCATGGAGGGACGGCCGTGTCGGGGCACAGGGACAGGACACCGTCCACAAGCCGAGAGGACAGACCTCAGAAAGATCCCGCCATGAGCCGTCTGACCCCAGACTCCCGGCGTCCAGAGGGGAGACAGCGAGTGGCTGCTGCTTGTCCCACCCAGTCCGTGACACGCGGCCCCGGGGAACCTCCAGAGCGGGCGGCGCGGGGCAGAGGGTTCCGGAAGGCTCGGGTGCTGCTATGCACAGATTGCAAAAAAGAATCACAGCGTGAACTCTGGGAAGGGCGGTTGTGTTTATTGAGAACATGCAGACTGACCTCACAGAGGGACTCAGCCCTGCGAGGCCAGGAGCTGGGCCACACGCACAAAGGGGGGGCCCCAGGGTCTCTGGCCATGCGGTGTCCTCCCAGGTCAGACGCTCAGAGTGGGGAGAGGAGGAGGAAGAGGGGATGGAGGAGATGGGAGGCGGTGGGGCGGGGACAGGGGCTAGCAAGAGTCCCTGGTCAGGGACACCAGGTTCGGGAAGCTCCCAGCAAGCTCACAGGAGGGGCCACGGGACGTGGGGTCTCGAGCCCTGGGAACATTGCAGCGGGAGGCAAGGAGAGGAAGAGGAGGAAGGGGAGGCATCTGGTAGGAGTGGCGGGAAGGGTACAAGGTGCTGGAGCCCTCCTGACCTCAGAGGCTGGGGACGGAGTGCCGGGTGCTGAGCGCTGAGCTCTGGGCACCAGGCTGCCCAGTGCAGAGGACGACAGGCCAGAGCTGTGCTCCAGAGTCCTGCACACGGCTGCAGGCATTGCTGGACTGGCTAGACCTGCAGGGCCCATCGAGGGCTGGGGACAGAGTCTAGATCTTGCACTGGCAGCAGACGGGGGCACAGCAGCTGGACTGGCAGCAGCAGGGTTTGCAGCAGCTGGACTGGCAGCAGGAAGATCCACAGCCCCCCTTGCCACCGCTGGAGCAGGAGCAGGCTGGCACACAGCAGCACCCAGGCTTGCAGTAGCAGACAGGAACACAGCAGCCAGAGCCACAGCCCCCACAGCCGGAGCCACAGCCCCCACAGCTGGACTGGCAGCAGCTGGACTGGAGGCAGCAGGGTTTGCAGCAGGTGGACTGGCAGCAGGAAGACCCACAGCCCCCCTTGGAGCCCCCACAGGACCCACAGCCCCCCTTGGAGCCCCCACAGGACCCACAGCCCCCCTTGGAGCCCCCACAGGACCCACAGCCCCC